>JAGFMF010011647.1:929418-950551 GCA_019455555.1 Galemys pyrenaicus | reverse complement strand
TTCCTTCCTTCCTTCCTTCCTTCCTTCCTTCCTTCCTTCCTTCCTTCCTTCCTTCCTTCCTTCCTTCCTTCCTTCTTTCCTTCCTTCCTTCTTTCCTTCTCCCTTTCTTTCTACTTTGCTCCTTCTTCCTTTCCTTTTTCTTAAAAATATGTGTAGCAAGTGTGTTTCTTTTTGTCTTAATCTCACTTTTTAGATTCATAAGTGCCAACTTTTCTATTTTCATATTTATATCTGCTTGTTGAATGACTGCACACACTTTATAACAAATACTCTGTGGTCTATATTTATTTTATCTATTTATATACATCTTATATCTCAACAAGACATTTAAAACTAAGTAGAGAGCTTGAGAAAATGTTTTCATGGGTGTTTGAAGAAACCTAAAAAAAAATGAGGAAGGTAAGTTTGGGAGTGGGAGAAGAGGGAAAAAAGGGGAAGTGAAAAACAAAATGTTCTGAAATTACATAAATCAGTGTGTCAGAGTCACCACAAACTAATCAATCCTATAAGGTAATCAAATACAATAATAAAAAATCCTAATCAAATCAAGAAATGTGTTAAATCAATGCTTTTATATAATTTGTTCAGAGTGAATTTTTGAAGAATATAAAACTTGAAAATTCCAGATAATTCCCTTCAGTGTTCCACAATATGAAGCTATAATAATAAAAAGCTCAGAATTCCTTCCTTCCCTTACATCTGATAATTATATATAATCGGAACACTTCTTAGACTTTTATGATTTCTAGGAAGTAGTCATAATAGAAAATTTATAATAACAAACGTGCATAAATAAAATGTTATAAAAAATGTCATATTTAGAGGTCTGTCAATTAAATTTATTCAAATTGATTGTATTCCTGCTTAGTTTTCTAAAGGATTATCTTGAGCAGATTCTTCAACTCCTCAACAAATAAGATAAAATAGAAAATACTTAGGCTTTGACTATTCATAAAAAGTTCTTCTAGGAAAGATGTCTCACATGAAACATAAAAATAATTCTCCATTGTACATTTTATTGTTTATCTTTTAATTATCACCTTTTGGTATATTATATTTTCATGTGGATTATTTTTTGTTTACTCAAGTCAAAAGAAGATACAGAGTTCTTTGTTTTGATCCCTGATGTATACTTTAAATTTACAATAGCCTGACCCACAAAATAAGTTTATCTAGTATTTGTTAAATGATCTCATGAAAGGTATTAGTTCCTCACTAGACCACAAATAGACAAGAAGAATAAAATAAGTTCAGAGATTGACTGTAATGTTGTATAGAATTAGTCTCATAAATTTCTGTTCAGAAATGACTTCTGTTTCTTGGCACAAATCTCTAAAGAGAAACATAAAAACATCATAGGCAGTCTTGGGGCCATGCAAAACAAATTGGCAAATATGCAAAATCCACTGAGAAATTTGGTAAGTTAGTGTTACAAATGATTTTAAACCCTAAGCTCTTTGCCCTTCTCTCTCCAAAGAGGGTGCTTTGCCCCAAGCATATTTTCCTTTATAATGCTCACTCATCATTTTGGTACACATTAAAAGTTATAATCATATTCTCTTTGTGGGAGACATCTCAGCTGATGAGTGTTATAAATCTGAAAAGATGAGTTAAATAGGACAGACCATTCTTGGGAAAAGGAACATCAATTCTAAAAAACATGTATCTTCAGGGATTAGAGTTTAGACACTATGATCCTAAGTAGCTAAAGTCTACGTACTAAGAGGAATACATGTATGAGATGAGATTGGAATATTAGTATTAGTACAGTTTTGTGAATCATATACAATATTTTTGTCTTTATCAAAAATCAATACTACCCCTCTGGGAGAAATTTAGCCATCATAAAGAAGTGACAATTTGAAAGAAATATCTAACAAATGTACATATTATAACCAAAGAATATATATTTTGAAGTTTTAAAAGTTTATATTTATGAAACCAGTATTAATTTTGAAAAAAATCATATGTAGTTATATATGATTGTTAAAATGCATATACATACATGCATGTATAATATAATATGATGGGGGTCACCTAACTATTATCTTGAGGCAAAAGCCTGTCATAGGGGAACTGCCCTGAAAAATCAGAGGTTCCAAAGTTGGGCCCCCTTGGACTCCCTTTTGTTTTGTCTGATATAATAATTAAAATTTTAAAAGTTACAAAATACATGTTTGCTGGAATATCATCCACAGGGACAGTTGTAAATTTGACTGTTTGTTAAACAAAATAGATGGATGCAATACATTTACTCCAACACAAACCTTTACGACTGGTAAATGTTGCCACTAATTTTAAAAGGCCATGGAGCCAGCAGGAGCAGAATATGGTTGTTTTACAAACCCAAAAGTTAGTCATTAGGCAGTCTCCCAGACTTTCCAGAAGATAAAGGAGTCAGGTAGACTCTCCCTACCCTCCTCCTCATCCTTTTGCTTTTGTTATACTTAAGTTGAGATCATACATAGAAAAACTCTCTAATTAGTTTTAGGTTTAGAATGAAGTTAGTGACGCCTTTTGAAGACTACTGTTAGGTTTAGAGATAACTTAGGCTTTAGTATTTCCCTCTAATTGGGGGCTTATAGCTTTTTGGGTATTGACACTAGTGTGATCTTGTGGTTATTAGTTTATCTTACACTCAGTGAATAAAAAACTTACTTGTATTTACACAAAGTTGCCTTATCTGCCTTAACATTGATAAGTAAGCCTGTAAATTAAGATACTGATAGAAACATGTTTCAGGTGTAAACTTTACTTCAAAGTGATATGTGTCATAAATTCTGAAAGGGAGTTGCGGGACCCCAAGCTGTCCTTGAAAAACTGTAATGTTTGTTAACTGCCTGCTCTACACGGGTGTTGAGGTAATCTCACTGCTTGCTTGTTAAGTATAAATAAAGACCTGCTGAGACTTTCAGGAGGACAGATACCAAATTCCGTGCAAGTCTGGTGCTCTTCCCCCCCTTCCCCTCCTTTGCTGACGCCGTTCCATCCTTCGGGGACCGGGCCTTCTGCCGTAGCTGACCTTCGCAATAATATATACATATATATCTACAAACTAATTTGTTTATCAATATTATATTGAATATCCTGTAGTTACTAAGCACATGATGCTAAGTGAGTAAAGGTGATGACCAAAGTGATGAAAAAAGAGCCTGAAACTATTCCTTCTCATGTTTTTATAGCAGGATCAATGAAAGTTTTTCCCAAATTTTTGTTTTCTAACAAATGCAAGGGGTATATTGCTTAGAGTGTATCAGCCATTCAGTCAAATAAGTAGAAGGTTTGTGACAAAGGGAGTGTTAATTATTTAAATCAGGAATGAGGCAGACATACTACTCATTAAGTATTGTCTCTCTTCTTAAATGGAGTTAAGATTTTTCACAGGGTTATTTATATTTTTATATGTAAAGCTTTCAATTTTCTTCTGAAGCTTTCAATTTTTAATTTTTTTTTATTAACTGAACTCCAGGTTTTATTTAATTTCATTAGGCTATGTTTTCATCATCACTTTGTTTTTTTTTTTTTTTCCTTTCTTTTGTGGTAACTGAGGAAAGAATGATTCACAGCATTGTTTATATTTTAGAGCTATGGGATCTCTCCCTTCATGTGTTGTTATTACACCACACTCACTACCACAGTCCACCAACATAGTTTCATGAGCAATTCCTTTACTATGTTCTTGGTCCTCCATCTCACCCCTCCCTCCTGCGCAGTAGCCTCAGTCCTACTCTCAAACATCTACAACTAACTGATAAGATTGGGGGGAGTGGGTATAGGATATGAATAGACTACTTATGAATGAAAGCAAATAGGTGATATATCGATACAGAAACAAATGTTCTACATCATTAATCATTAAGAATATATATATAGTCCAACTGTTTATTTATGATTACAACAGTCAAAATTTTAAAAATTGAAAACAATAACTTGTTTAAGATGTTGGAAAACTAACTGGGATGTCAGAATTGTTGGAAGATATTTTACATGGTGTAGCCACTTTGGAAAGCAGCGTATCCAGTTATTAATAAGTTAAATATATGCTTAACATATTCTCCAAAAATTTCATTGCTAAATATTAATCAAATGTATATGAATGTTGATGTCAACAAATAATCTTGTATTTGAATATTGCTGTGGTTTTATTCATAAATACAAAAACTGGTGGCCATCCAAATACTCTTAAAAATTAATAAACGGGGTGAGAATAGGATTGGGAGCAAGCACTATGGACTCTTTTGGATGAGCATGGGTGTCATGGTGGTAGGTGTGCTATGGAGACTACCCTGATGAGGGAGACCCTACATTTCCAAAAAACTAACAATGTTGTAAATGAATAATACTAGATTAGAAAATTCCTAAAATATAAAATTATGGTAAAAAATGCATACAAAGGAATAAATAAACCAATAACTATGGATTCATTTCTTGGTATAATACTTAGCAATAAAAAAGAATGAGATACCTGGATTAATCTCAAGTACCTTATGTTCACCTAAAATACACTTCAAAATACTGCATAGTTTAGGTTTATATTTTATTTGTGCATTATGGTTACCAGACAGAGTTAAAGTCCTGGATTTGACAACAGAGAACCATAAGTAAACTTATAAAATGTTAGGTTTATTCTATATTTGATTATGATGATAATTACATGACAGCATGTTTGCTAATATTTGGTGGGATTTAATATATAAAATGGGTGAATCTTACTGTATATAAATTATAATGAAGCTTATTTTTAAAAAATCATTATATATAACATAACTAAATGTAGCAGTAGTGATTAAAGGCCCAATTATGGTATCAAGAAAGTAGTATTAGAGGATTAAACTCTTTTCTGCTAAGTTATATGTAATACCATTTTGATGATTTTTACAAAGAGATTTTCAAATTATAGCTCCTGTTTTTCTATTGGAAGAGAAGATGTTTTGGGTGTAATTTATTACTTAGGAATTAATTCCAGACAATGATTATGATCAGTATATTTGGAAGTAAAATGCTCAAGAGGACAATCAATACAAAATAAACTACAAATTCTGTTTGTAAAAGATTTCTTGAATAATATAAAGTCCAAATGACTTAAGTGGGAAAAAATGCACAAATAAAATATCCAGACCTATCACTGACCTCTATTTAAATAATTACAATTGAGATTCTTGAATTCCTCATTAATCTACCCTTTAATTAACACATTTTCAAATAACAAATGCAATAACTTATGGGTATATTTCTGCCAGCCTCGGTTTTAAAAGTATTTTTAATCTGCCAAATTCCTGGAATTTAGCATATATATATATATATATATATATAGCATTACAATCATTAGGTTTCTTCACTTCATTATGTAGATTTGAGCTATGGGCAATGGTAAGTAAAATTTTCTTTATAGACTTTTTCAAAAATCTGAAAATAAAAATATTTAAGTAAAATATGTTTATGTGAAATATATAGTTCTAAAGATAAATATCAGTGTAGAATTAGACAAACAAATGAGACCATTGTGACCATTAAGTAAGGCAATGGGATGTGAATAGCAGGAGAAAACATATTAGTTTATATGGCAGTATTAAGTTTGTTTCCTCTGTTTACAAAAATAAAGCAGAGGATTAAGTCATGTTAGCTTCTAGGGTTTGTTTCCCATGATGGACAGAAATGTACACATTATGTATGTTAAATCAGAAGTGACAAAACTTCTAGCTACATCACTTTTCTTCCTGTGAATCAAAAAGCAACTCCTATCCCTTAATATAAACAGAAACCCACGTTAACAATGGAACTCTGGAAGGAGCGGGCAGGTTTGAAACTCTTACCTCCAATGTATGAGTTCTACAACACAAATTGGGAAATAGGCTGGCATTTCTAAAGAAATACCTTTCATGGTGCAATGAAATATGTCTGGAAACATTCATTTCATTATGTATGTAATAACTGAACCTGCAAAACAGATTCTGCTAAATCTTCTTTTGAACTAAAAATTCAACAGCACAAAAATAAAACATCATCTTTTTATATAAAATATTTGATTACTCAACTCCCCCAATAGAGATATCAGCCTTTTTATTCATTCATTTGATTTGTTCATTTAAAAAATATATATTTACAACTTATTCCTTGAATTACTTCATTTAATTAAAGGTTAACATCTTTAAGAAAAATCTGAATGTTAATTCTAATAAAGTTTTGGACATTTCAATTATACCTTGCTGGAGCAAAATTAAGTTATCAGAATGGGTAAAAAATACAACCTCACCTCCATCAAGGGGAAAAAAAAACTATGATGTCACTAGTTCATGGTAGCTTTCCTATTATAAATGGACATATTAACGTACACATATATGAAACAATAATTGTTACATCTTACTTTGAAGTCGTCTGTGTCAATCTTAGTCAATGGGTGAAGGTGTGGGAGGGAGGGTATCTCAGCTATTTAGAATACATTGGTGTAGAATGAAGTCTATTTAATTTGTTGCAAATGGTCTGTCTTCTCTCTTTATCATAGATATTGCACTGACTAACATGTATGAAAATTTTGACTGGCTGAAATGTATTCAAAATATCTATCTACCTCAAATTCTAGATACAACTAGATGTTGACAAATATTCTTTGTCTACTTCTGAAGAGTATTTCATGTTAATAAACAGAAACAGTGAAATCTTATACCTAATAGGGAATTTTGTAAGATCCAAAATATATTCTATTCTCAGTAATTCTCATTCTACATCACATAATTCTCTGAGCTCGATTCTAGAGTCATTCTTTACGACCCAATTGCCTAGAACACTTGGCTTACATATGATTCACTAATTCTCATTAACATTCTAATGATGTAAATAGAACATATTATGGTTCTTATTTTATAGATGTACAAGCAGAGCAATATAATTTAGCCAATGTCAGGTTAATATACTCATACAGGGTTGGAGCTGAACTGCAGAACTGGTTCTTGCTTTAAATTCCATCAC
Organism: Galemys pyrenaicus; assembly: GCA_019455555.1. Classification (NCBI taxonomy): domain Eukaryota; kingdom Metazoa; phylum Chordata; class Mammalia; order Eulipotyphla; family Talpidae; genus Galemys; species Galemys pyrenaicus. The sequence continues at coordinate 943,585 of JAGFMF010011647.1, read as the reverse complement.
CTTTTTCAGGAATGGTTAAATAGAATATGTTTGATAGAATAATAAATCTTTAAGTTAAATAGAATAGTAAATCTTTGAAAGTTTTCTAGTAAAGTTGTTTATTTTAATATAATTTTATTATTTTTAAATTTTGTTCTTAAAAAACATCACAAATAATACTGTCAAAATAACTGAATAAAATACTTAAATGGGATTATTTGTAATTTATAAACATAATGCCACTATGTATTCCAATCTTCATATTTGCAATATTTTAAAATGTGAATATGATAATAGTAGATAATTTAAAAATAATTATTCATGCATATCTGCATGCACTTATAGGCAAAAACTAATTTAAGTATATGATATTAATGTAATAGGTACACTGTTTTATTGATAAATTGATAAATGACACTGGTAGATGATAGAGAAATGATGATGATAGATGATAGATAGATATAGATAGATAGATAGATAGATAGATAGATAGATAGATAGATAGATATTGAGTCTCCTTAAAAATTCTTTGCAAACAGCAACTTACATAGAATATCACACCAGTATATCCTAGCCCATTTGCAAAGGCTGGGCAGAGATTAGAGAGGGCTTAGAGAAAGTCTCAGAGAGATGACAAGAAAATCCACTGATAAATTATTAACTTCCTTTGATAGATTTCACTTGACTGTATGCTTCATGAACATTTGCAAAATTTCACATTTTATTCAGGAGTTATATTTTCAAAAAAGAGAATATTATAGACCAATATCTCTGATAAGCACAGATATAAAAATTCTGAATAAAATCTTAGCAAATGCTTTCAAAGGATTATGTAACATGACTGCATGAGATTTATTCCAGGGATGAAAGGATGAGTCAACTAAATTTCAAGCAATATAATTCACCATATCACAAAAGAAAAGATTAAAAATCATATAATCATAAAAGTAGATTTAGAGAAAGCATTTGAAAAGATTCAACATCCATTCACTATAATAGCTACAAAATATGGGTTTAGATGGAGCATACCTCTACATGATAAAAACCATATTCCACAAACCCATAGCTACTATAATCAGTGGTGAAAAGAAACAGATATTAGCTTTTAGTATCTATCAAAGTACCAAGTAGTTGTAAATACAATTAAATTGTTGTTCACAATTCTACAATTTACAAACCTAAAATGCAATTTATAAGGCATCTTGGTTTTCCGATATTTTCACTAAACATTTTTGCAGTAACATTCCGCGAAATTGAATGTTGTAAGCATTGAACATGGCCATTTTTATTGCCTTTCTATTCTTTCATATGTACTATATTTAGATATTATGAATATTCCCATACAAAAATTCTTCAGTCTGTCTGTCTGTCTGTTTCTCTCTCTCTCTATCATTTATATATCCATTTGTCTTAAAAGTACTTACCCAATAGACATAGTGGCAAATACAATATATTTTATATACATTCAAACATTCCTTTCAATTTTATTTTTAATAGAAACTGAAAACAACACAAATGTCCATCAATTGGAATGAATAAATAGGTTGTGACATTTCCATACAACAGAATATCTCAACAATTAATTTGAAAGAACTATTGATTCACACAAAAACATAGTTGTGGTGAGTGAAAGAAGGCAATAGTATATATATTACATATTTCCACATATAAATTCTAGAAAGTGTGAAACTCATATACAGTGTTTAAACACATACTAATGATTTTCTGTAGAGAGAGTGTGTGTGGATGAATATAAGGAAGAGCAGGGAGGAGGGATTACAAAAGGACATGGGGAAACTTTTGGAGCTGGTTGATATAGTCATCATCTTGATTGTGATGAAGGTTTCTAGAGACACATAGATTAATAGTTAAAACTACAAATATGCATGTATGACAAAACAAAATTATTAGCATCTTATTGAATGTCAAATACACCTCAGTAATGTTATAAAATATTAAATTTGTGATAAGATGTATCCTATTGATTGATACAACTTTTATAAGATGTTACTGAACTATTAAAATCATAGAGAAATAAAACCCTAATATTTCTTATAGTTTTATGGATCACTTCCTATAAACTCTCTGAGTTCTAATTAACCATATATTTCAAGTACATAAATTTTTAATTTGTAGTATTTTTCAACAACGTATTAAAATGAAAATCTGACATTCTCAGCCTTTACTGAGTTTTCATACTAAGAACACTAAAATTGTTGCCATTTTTCATACATGATCCTTATTATAATTATAGAAACTCTCTGTGAACTAATGAATCGGCATTTCTGTCTACATTACTTATGCAATTAGAGGAAAATGGTGAGTTTTTTTATTTATGAAAAGAAACAAGTGATTTTCTTTCATCTAGATCTACCTACATAAAATAGAAATACATATGCTTAATCATGCACAAAAGGCAACTGCATCCATAATAAATGCAAATGCATGTGACAAAGATTTTCCTATTTCCTCTAACTGATAAAAAAATAAGTTTTTCCAGTTACTGATTGAAACGGCTTTTTTGTTTTGTACAGAGCATATATTGACCCTAACGATATCATGATTCTTGTCAAGGTGCAAACCAGCAAAATTGATTTCCCCCCAAAGTCAGAATATTTAAAATTCAGTATTTGAGCAAGAAATTTTGGAAAGAGTAACTCGCTCTTTTATCAACTTTTATTTTTTCTTCCCAATTATTCATTAGGACACATGATTGATGTTATTCTTTGTACAATGTTACTTTGACTTTTTTAGTTATTGTTGTGTGATATTAACAAGAACCAAATTAGAAATTATAGGATACAAGAGAGATGATTTGCTGAACAAATCAATGCATTGCAGGAATATATAAAATTATTGCAAGTTATTTTCTCCTAAGTATCTTGGCAGCAAAAAGTTAGAATGAACACATGCATATAGTATTCCTCTTTTTGAATTATAATAATACCCATTAGTGATCATCTGTCACATATCAACATTCTATTGAGAGAAAATGAAGTCTGAGCATTAAAACTATGCATGATAAACCTTTCAAATACTAAAAAAATAATGTATTTGTCCCCCATTAACTTCCTCAAAGTCCATTCTGTTTGGAGCGCTTGTTTAAGAATTTTCACTAACTTTGCAGGAAAAATGCAAAAATTACTCATGTTGGAATTCTTTCGTATTTGTTGAAATAAGGAAATTTTTCTTAACTTGATCTGATCTGCCCTATATAGAGCAACAAGTGTTTAAACTTTCCAGCATAATTATGCTTCCCTTCTGTTTTCAGTTCTGGTATAAATTTCATTTTATTTCCATTCACTTTCAGATAGTTCAGTAGAATTTAGATAGGGCGACATCAGGACTCAAAAGTTCACCTTATAAGTTTTCTAGCAGTCTCCTGCAAAAATATTCCAACCACTAGAATATCTATACATTTTTTAAAAATAGATAAAAGCTTGTAAGACTGAACAATATCATTAACATTTATATTACAAGTAGAATAGGGAAAAATCTACAGACTACATGTTCTAAATTTAAAACTATGGAGTTACATGACACAATATAGACTACTAAAAATACCTTTATATTTAAAAATAAACTGTGTGTATATAAAACATATGATATTGTGTATAGTATAGTATCATATGAATCTTTATAGGTATATGAGAGGGAATCAGAGAAAGAAAAGGGAGAGGAAGAATATATGATATTTGTTTTCATTTCTTTGGTTAAATATCTTAAAGTGTTATTGATTGGGGATAGAGTGTATGTTTAATTTTCTAAAAATTTTCTATTGTGACTATAAAATTTATATAAAAAGCTATAAAATCTATATGCCTAGTGACAATGTATGTATATACCAGTGGCTCCAAATGTTCACCAATATTTAATATAGTCATTACAATCTATATGTTGTTATGTATTATTGTACTTTTAATGGACATTTCCTCACTGACTGATGTTGTGAATATCTTCTGCTTACTTAGTATCTTCCTTGAGGAAGTAAGAGTTGAAATCTTATGAGTATTATTATTGGGATAGTTCAATATTCTATTATTAAATTTTGAAAATTATATATTCTGGATATAAGTGTTTTTTGAGATATGTGACAGCATATGTTTTCAAAGAGGCTACTTAAGCAAAACATGTTTCTTCTTTCACATCAGTGGGAAGGATCTTATTTTCTGATTCTTTTGCATCAATATTCTGCCTTAAGAAAATGAAGATTGTTGCCTCATATTTTCCAATGAACTTATCAGCATAGATGAGAGTTTACACTGTGACTTTGCCTGCCTGGTGTTTAAACATATGATACACAAAGCTAACCAAAGAATAAAATAAATAGTTATCAACACTGTTAGGATATAACAGTAGTTGCTCACAGAGGCCTTGCCAGTGAAGCTCACTGGGATGAGTTGCACTTGAATGAAACAGTCAGACAGATTTATGGAAGGTTTTAACAAGGTTTTCAGAATAGAAAGTCCATTTGACTTTATAGAGAATATTTTACTAAAAAGGAAAACTAACTTCTTTGAGAGGAGAGTAACTGAGGGTGAAGGTGATGTCAAGTTCAACAGAGAAATTTTTGCCCTGGATGCTGACTTCTAAATTTCTAAATGATGAACTAAAGGTAGATTCTTCTCATAACAAATCAAAAAACACACACACAATCACACAAAGCAGTCAGCTACTTGCAGCACATGAGTCAGATCAGTTACATTATGAATCGTCCATAATGTTTATTAAGTGGCATCTTTAGACTGTCCAGTTCTAATTCTGTCATTACTGTTTATTAATAATGCTATTGATATTACCTTCATGAAACCAGAAGCAAAGCCATTCAAATCTTCTAAAAGCATTAGTCAACTTTCAGCTTTACAAGCTTGCTAAATGTAAATAATCTCACCATGACTCTTAAGAACAATCTTGACCTTAAAGTGTGGACTCCAGCAAGTGTGATCTAGGAGGGTTAAACATTAAGTTTCTACCACAAGACCATCAACAATGCCAGTCTCACTGCTTCAAAACAGACTTTCAAGTTTACTGATTTGTACATAAAATGTGCACTATACACATTTTTTGTTGTCAGTGTAAAAACCTAATCTAACTTGGTTTCTACACTAATTATCATATTTACCACTAAAGAGAACCAATTCATAATTTACTAGGTGGACAAAATGAACTTAACCTGTATAAAAAAGATATTTCTTTTTCCTTCATGAATTGTACTGTGTTTTAATGAACTCTAAAGTAGTCCTGGAATTATTGTAAGAGAGTTGTGTTTTGTGTTTAGTAGCCCAAAAATATTGTGGGTTAAGAGATGCAGGTGAAAGGATCTTCTCATTTAAATCAGGAATTGAAGAATGAAGTAAGATGAGAACTAGAGAGCTGGGTGCATGAGAAGGAAAATATCCAGTGTATTTCCCCCGAATTAGTCATTATGAAAAATATTTAAAGACTCTTCTTACTTGGCATCCAAATTAAAATTTTATTGAACACTGATTTTCTGGTTAGCCTCAAAAAATGATTCACCCATCATCTTGATCCTATTTAGTAGAAAAGTCAGGACTGAAACTTATTTTAAAAGTTGAGTTCTTCAACAAGATCAAAAAGTTAAAGATAGACCAAAGGGAACATGAGAGGGTGGATGGAGGGAGGGGAGGGCAAAGATAGGGATGAGGGCTTAAAGAGCACCAGGGTCTGAAGTAATGGTGCATGGGCGAAATGGTGGTGGGAACTCCCTGGAGAATACAGATATTGTCAAATACAATTAAGTAAATCTAATTAGAAAAAAAAGTTGAGTTCTCAATATGTTCAATTTTTGTGTAATTGCTGATTTTAATACAATTTTATTGACCTTTTAAAATTAGAATATTTTATTATGACCTCTTTATTATTTATATTATATTATATTATAAGGATTATTGTGTGGTTCATAATTGGTTGAGTAGCTATTTCTCAGTGCAATTAATTCTAGCATTTGCCTAAATTTGAGCATCATTTGGTGGATTACTGAATTTTAGTAGAAACAATTGCCCTAAGTATAAACTATTTGGTATACTTAGTAATACTAGTTGATTCAGTCTGTCTTTCCATTCTCTTCCCAAAAGGCCATATCTAATATTACATAGAATATGATGCCTGCTTACAGGGTTTCCTTTGGCCACATTTGTTAAATTACCTGTGTGCTGGTTGACCACAGGCCTATTCTATGCATAGTTTCCTTCATCATTTGTCATGTAAATGGTTATTTTATCAATTTTTAAATTTCTGAAATACAGAATCATTTTCTGTGTTTAAATTATTATTAACCTAAATTTAATTAAAGGTATGTGTTATCTAAATCTATGCAAACAAAATGAATAAGCATTACCTTGAACTGTCCAGTCTGATTTTAGGATTTTACCTGCCATTAGCCCAGTTATATAAGAATTAACTTTTGTTAACTCAGAGTTAGTGTTCTAATCTGTTTAAAAGGGGAAGATATTTTAGGCTGAAACATTTAAAAATCTCTTAAAAATGAATATAGACAAGTATTAAATGATTAAAATAAGCTGTTCCTATAAAAACAAAGATGTTGAACTTTTCATTTTAACATCAATTTAAACCAACTTAATTTAAAGATAGGGACACTTTGTCATCCTGTTTTAAATTCTCATTACCCAGCACAATAAGGATAGATGCTATTTTTAAATTAAGGAAAACTAGACTACAAAAATGATAATGTTTTCAAAACTTTGAAACTGTAGCATATAAAAATTAAAGAGAGCAGTTAGAGAGGGTCTAAAAAATTGGTAAGATCTAATTTTAAAAATTATTAAGAATCAATAGAAAACAGAGTTATCGTTTCACTGTTGTGAAGATTCAACTTTGTTGACCTAAGCTAGTAGACTTTATGAGCAAACACTGTTTCTAAAAATCAAAATGTACTTAGTATTAAGCAATCAGACTGCACAGAGCCACAATATATTCATCGAACCTTGAACTTAAAAGGTAAAGCTGTTTAAACTAGGCAGTCATTTCTCATTTTGCATTTGCCACTATAAGCACTACCTTTCTCTTCTGGGTCCTGCTCTCCTTCACACATAACAATAGGAAAAGATGACCCATTCTCTGTATTATCATTTCTGATTTCTTTTTCAACATAAAAATTAATGTCACCTTCCTGCTCTGTGTTTAACTTGATTTCATTTTCCTGCGAGGTAGTATCCCCCACATATTGCTCAGGAGATAACCTTATATCTGAGCCTCAGAAGAAAGCAGAACATATAAATAGAGGAGAAGAAAAAAATAAAATTTTACTTATCTCTAAATTTATTTTTAAAAAGCTGTAACATATTTTAATAAAAAAAAAGATACAAAAAAAAAAAAAATAAAAAGCTGTATGGAGCTACCTCTGTCTACTAAAAATGGAGCTACCATATGATCCAGCAATCCCACTCCTAGGGATTTACCCAAATGACACAAAAACATTAATTCAAAAGAATACATGCACCTCTATGTTTATCACAGCATTATTTTTAATAAGTGAGATGTGGAATCAACCCAATTGCCCTAAAATAGACTGCACCAAGAAGATGTGGGTTATATACACAATGGAATATTATTCAAAAATCAAAAAAATAAACTAGAGCCATTTACAGAAACATAGATGGAGCTTGAAGGGATTATGCTCATGAAATAAGTCAGAAGGAAGAAGAAACATACTATATGGTCTCACTTATAGGAGGAATATAGGGGATCAAGGGAAAAAAATAACATTGACAACAACAGAAAACCACGACAAAACAAAAATTGACAACTACAAAACAGAGACATTTTGCAGGGAAGAGGAATTGGGGTTAAGGCAGGGATAGGAAAAGCACAAAGGACTATGGTGACGGTGCACAGGTGAATTGATGGTGGAAATTCCATGGGGACTACACCTAGAAAAAAAACAAACATTGTAAGAAAAGTAAATATAATAAAATAAAATTACAAAAGATATGCTTACATAGGAATTAAACGGAATGCCACCAAAAAAAAAAAAAAAGTATGGAGAGTTGATTTTATCTTCTTTAACTGAATTTTTTAAAAGAAAGGGTAGATCATTTATTTCTCAGGTTAATTTGTTATAAAAAGACATTATTTAGTAAAAATTAGTAAACAATGGAAATCTGAAAGTTTTGTTGCTGACCTCTGTCCTCTATTTCCTTCAAGTAGCTATGATCAATCTGCTTTTAATTTTCACATATAGACTGATAATATTTTTTCTCTGATTAAAACTGAAACCAATGTCATAGGCATACCAACATTTGAAGACTATCAATATCTTATGTATATTACAGTCATCTTTGAAATAATGCACTATCAGGAAACACTTTTGATGGATTTTAAATTAGTAATTATTATTTGTTGTGCCTTTTGCTAGTTTTTAAAGCACAAATACTTTACTTCAAATGTGTATCTGTCTGCTTCCAAATCTCACAGTGCATGACTAGTCTGTAATTTGAAAATTACTTTAAAAGAATTTTAGGAAGTCTTATTTTTTTCAACCTGCTATAAATTTTTCATTTTCTCATGTTGATCCATTTACTTCTCAAGATGTCACTTAATATATGTTACTGCTCCATAAGTGATTTTGATTTAAATTTAATCTATTAGATTTTTTCATATATAAAGTTCAAACCATAAGAATATTCAATAACATCATTGTAAAAATTATGGGTACTTATGAGAATCTAGAGGTGAAATAAGAAATAAATGTCTTTAAACAAATCAATTCTCTAAATTCCCCATGTGTGTGTTAAAATATTTAATAAATTAAGAGAAGTTTCAGCTATCACAATAAAGTTATTGATTGATTTGTTCACAAGACTCTTTACAAAATATCTTACTAATATACAAAAAAAAAATTCTACTGCCACAGGCTTTGCACTGCTGAGATAAAGCATAAAGTTATAATGAAGCTATGGAACTGAATGATACCTGAAAGAAGTGCTAATTACTTTTGCTACATGGAAAGGAAAGCTATCATTGATCCATTTAAAAAAATGCTGATTTTTTACTTTTTTGACCTGTAAAATGACAATTTTATGTGGTTCAAATATATGATTTTATGAGGAAATTCACGAGGACTGAACTGAGTTATGGGAGTTGGCTCCTTGGTTTCAGATGTATCAGACAGATGTAAACTGCAGTATCTTCCACACAGTCTGACAGCCACAGGACATTGCCAAGCAGATCTGCACTCCACTGATTGTCCCAGAGTGAAGAGAAATCCTGCTGACTGTCTGAATACTTCAAGTTTGTAAATTGATGATTCTCATGTAGACTACATTCAAAATGTGGCAAAACAAAACAAAACAAAACAAAAATGAATAAAATAAAAGGCAGAGAAATTAATTTTCTATGTCTGAAACCAAAATTTTCTTCTTTAATCATATGTTAAAACTGAAGTAATTTATTATGGGAAAATAAATTATAAGAAACAAATTTTAATTTTACTCTTTGTTCTTTTAATATAAAGATTCTCCAAGTATTTGTCAAAAATATTATTTCCATTAAAATACATTTTTACTCTTATTATTATTTTGTTTGGGAGTGTAATTTACCAAAAAGTGAGGTTCCATTTCCCTGACCCACCAGCCCCCTCTCACATGCTGCCTCCTGTCACACAGTCAAGTTGAAGAAGCTATTAATGAGAACTTTGTAAAAAAAAAAAGGCATAAATAAATATTTCCAAGGAGTACAGGGTCCGAGACAAGCTTTTTAAAAAATTGCTTATTTTTCCTTCTGAATCTTATTTGGGTATAAGTGGGTTAAAAGTAATAACTGAATAAATCATAGAGAGTACTATTACTTTTCAACTCACTCCTATATTTTTAGTCTAAGGGAGTATTTCCTTAACCTTGTTCAATCTTTCCTTCAACTCTATCTAGCTCCTACTTATGGTTTATCAACTGTGTTGCCTCAGCTATCAACTAGGTGATAAAATTGTCCTTTTTAATCTCAATTTGACTCTTGTCAGATGTAGGGCAGCTTTTTGAAAATGAGTATAATGCAGATGATTTAATGCAAAGCTGTTTCTTCCTTTGAAAATTTCACTAGTTTTTATCTTAAGTCAACTTCATTAAAGCATGACAACACTTTAAGTATTACAAATTTTATAAATATCACCAAAGAATGTACATTAGTTTGTGTGTATGTGTGTGTGTGTGTGTTTTACCAGATAGGAACCATTATTTAAATGGAAAGTAATAGTTCTAAATATTTATTAATATCCTCTGTAGTTTTCATTATAAAAGATTTTCACATTAAAATTCACCACTCTGTCTCTGGTGAATCCTTTCAGCACCATGCCCCTTCCTCTTGGTGAGAGTTTTCACCAGAGACTAATGGGGAGCAGAACAGTTGAATTTACTGAAATACACTGCTGACAGAAGTACCTGGCAAGACAGGATAGGTTTGCCACACCATGTGGGTTAGCTCCCTGGCCAGGGGTCAAACTCCTGCTGCAGTGGCTGGTTCTATGTTGATAGCACTAAGACTTTAACTCCTGTACCTACAAGGAGGCTCTATTAGTAAATTTCAAGGAGGAGATGGAAATGTTTATTTCAGCTGCTTCTCTCTCTCTCTCTCTCCCTCTCATAATTTGTCTTCTTGCAACTCCACTTCATATATTATCCAAAAGCTGATCTTCCATTGATAGGCCTGTGGTTACCTAGTATGACATGTCAGAAATCTTTCAACTTACTTTTTTCAGTATTAGGAAACTCATCATGAATGCATACCCAAGTCTCATTGTGCTGCATCAACTACCTCAACAATGAAAGTACTATATAGAACCATGAATTTTATCCTTTAGCTTTGGAGTCCTGGACTCCAGAAGTTTGAAAATTAAATTGCAGAAAACCATCATCCCAAAATACATAAATGAATAGACATATAGATAAAATAATCAGATAAAAAGAAAAGGTGATCTAAGAGAGGTAGATAGTCAAACAAGAATTGGTCATAGTAGATGTTCTGGTCTTTTGATGAGAAATATCTGTGAAGTTGTCCCCATACAAGAAGATCATAATTTGATGTACAAAAGAGCCTCAATGCAAAATAAGATCATTGACAGGCTTATTTTAATCTCTTCCTCTAAAGGTTTTATGACTCACTACTTATACAAGATCCATAGATCTACTGCACTCTCCTAATAAAAGTGTAGAAAGTGTTTGTGTTCTCAGATGTCTCTCTTTCAGAAAACATACTCTATTCAAAAGGTCCAGCCATGTCTCTGAAAGAATTCCTGTGTATTCTCTTTTCCAACATTCTTTCTGGATCTTCAGGATGCTGGTATTGGGAATTGAGGCTTTCAAAATTATGATTGACTCCAATATCCCATATGTGTATTTCTCTCAATTGATATAAAATGTATGCAGGAAAAAAAGTGCCATTTTCATGGCACAATCAAACACCAATGATATATGTATAAACACTTCATTCTGCATTACACAAAACACATATATGTGTATGTATATTATATATGTTTATATATGTGTATATATACACACAAAGAAATCTGCATAAAAGGGATTAGGTGTTCATTAAATCAGTCAACCAATAAACATTTACTCCGATTCTACCCTATGGCATATACTGTGCCTTACTCTGACATATATTCCTGGACAAGTCATACATTCTGTCTTATAAACTTAGAATAGAATAAGAAATAGAAGAAAACTGTTGACTATACATTTGATTGATCATTATGGTGATATATCTACTTAAATACTATGTATTGCTTGTGAAGACAACGTACAGCTTAAACATAGAAATTCTATACATAGATTTTCAGTAATGAAAGTGCTAAGAATAGGAATTCTTACATCAGTGTGTTGATGTGGTAGTTGATGTATCTATAATGGGGTGAACTGGGATCTTAGGACTCTAGACTCTGAAATTTCAAACTGAATTTCATGTAAGTATTTCAAATACTGGAAACACAAATTTTCTAGCAAAGAAAAGTAATATCACCAAAATTTTGTCTCTGTCACGTAGCCAGGAACACTAAAAAAAGATTTCTTCTTATAATCCATGTAACATACTGAATCTATACTTAGTAATGGGAAAATTTCCTTGTTTTTGGGGTAAAATGCTCATGATTTGGGCTATCATTGGTCATTGAAAATTAGAATGCAAGAGGGTTGATATGTAGAGTAAGACAACATTCAAGTTTAAGGGAAAAAAAAAAAAAGACCTAAATTGTGTTTCTGTTTTTTTGTTTTTTGTTTTTTTATCAGGAAAGCATTTAAGTGTATTCTCAGAAAAGTCAATTTAATAGGCTAATTTTCAAATAGATAAAAAAGATAATAAATATAACTAAGCTAGTATTAATCCCTATTAATCTTTATTGAAGTTGTCAACTATATCTAGGTATTACTTTAAATGAGAGGCGACTAAGAAGGAAACAATGGGAAAGACTGAGATATATAATATAATGAATATGGGGATGACTTGAGGGTCTGTGAGTAGGTTTTTGATTTCATTAGTGAGGCTATGAATGATTTCAACAGGGAAATTTTTTCTTAAAGTGTTTTATTTTGTGCCTATTGAAATTATATGTCACTAAGTAAGAACAGAGCAAAATTCTAACATAAATAAATTTAGTGTTTGTGTTATATGCCTCTACAGAATTACTTAATAACATATTTCCTTGTATATAAACAGACAGATAAGACTTATTGGTGAAAAATAAAATTTATGCAAATGGGTTATTCAACCCATGTTCCAAGTATAAATATCGAAATGTTACCATTTTCGGAGACCTCACAGAGGGAGTTTTCTTATTTTTTTGATTTTCTTGGAAATTTATATGCATTTGTGAGGAAATTTTATTCTTACGTTTGCATCACCTACTTTAATGTATGATTATTATTTAAAGAAGCTTTAATTCAGAAGAATAATGCCAATGCAACACTTAACCATGATTCAAAGTATAAGATATTATCTTACATATTAACATTCATACAGTAGAGTTTTAAAATTTTAGATTTTACTAATATTTTTAAATAATAGAAAAAGTAAAAATGATTTCATTTCTCCACAAATGCCTTGGATGTGGGACAAAATTGGCAAAGTTGATCTATTGTTCTATTTCTCTGTAGAGGGTAGAGACTGTGTGAATGGAAAAATCTCTTCTTAGTCCTTCCTTGCTCTCTGAATAGTTACCATAACAGTTATTAGCAGCACCTGTCATCTGTCTCATGTTCTTAGAGGCAGAATAAATCATTTTGCCAAATAAAATTATCCCTTTGAGAGTAGAAGAAATGCCATACTGATTTAGACAAGTGATACTTCTAATAAATACATCCTTAACAGAGATTTCCAAGGGTATATAATGGGAGGGCATGTTTGAACCACATGACATCAAATAGTATGAATTTAGGATACAGGGAACACATCTCAATTATTCATTAAGAACTTGTTATGAATATTTTATATGAATTTATCTAAACATTTCTAATTCACTTATATCTTAATCATGCAGCCTATCTTAGCATAATACAACAAATATCAAGGGATGATAATCTACCAGATGATAGATAAAATTGGATTAGTCTCTGTGTATTAACACAATTTAGGTGGTTAGATGGACTGAGAAGTCCCAATTTTTCAATGTGGGTCAGCAGGTTCAAGAGTCAGGACAGCTAATGGTGCAGTTCTTGTAAGAATGCCAGCAGATGGTGAGCTAGGAGAGCTAATGCTCCAGATAGAAGGCGGTCATTTTGCAGTGTCCACTGCACAAAAGCCCAGTCTTTGTGTTTCATCAGAACTTTGATTATTTAGATGAGACCTACCCATGTTATGAAGGGCAATCTTCTTTATTCAGAGTTCATCCATTTCAGTGTTAATTGGAAAACACTTTCTTAGTTGGTGAATGAAATTAACCATCACCCCTTTATCCACATTTCTTGTAGTTATGAGCTGTTTATTTACTACCTTTATGACAAGATTATATTTATATGTTACTCCTTTATATATGATGATCTTTCCAGTATACTCGTTTCTCTGTGTATAAATGTGTTTATAATATCACTGTGTTTAAATTCTCTGTGTTTAAAATATCACCAGAGTTGGAATACTACTCAGCAATCAGAAATGAAAAACTAGACTCATTCATGGGAACATGGATGGATCTGGAGGGGATTATGCTTAGCGAAGCAAGTCAGAA
>JAGFMF010011647.1:889080-919389 GCA_019455555.1 Galemys pyrenaicus | reverse complement strand
TGAGATAGTGGTCCAATTTCATTTTTTTACATATGGCGGACCAGTTTTGCCAGCACCATTTATTGAATAAGCTATCTTTGTCCCATTGCAGATTCTTTGAAAGCTGTTTCTTGCTACTCTTGTTTTCTTAGTTTTTGGTGAAAAAACAATTTTATTTCAATCAACACACTGTAACATTTAAAAAATATTGTTTCCTACCATTGCCAAACCAAGATTTTTTGCTTATTTTTGACAAGGGAGGTAATCCAGGTGCTTAAAGAACACTGTTACTAGAAACAAAAGTTCTAGCTAATTGTTTTTAAGTCATCCAAGCTCCAGCCCAAATATAAACTCTTTTATGAATTATTCACTAACTGCAAAAGAGATAATAATCCACTTATTAACATCCCATATTCTTTTGAAATGCCCTATTTTTATATGTGGCATATTGTGTTGGAAATTTTCTTTTCAAACACCAGAGCTACCATTAGATAAGTTACATTCCCCATACTTTCTCTTCTGCCAGGAGTACATCACTGGTATTCCTAATAGGACTTACATTATTAAAAACATGGAAATGAAGCAATTGGGGAGTTTTTTCATTTCTTTAAAAAAAAAAAAAGTGTAGTTGTCCCACCTTCAAAACACACATAATCCATCACCAATTCCCTGTACTCTTTCCCCCAACCACCTGTTTTCACACTTCCCCACTCTCTCCCACTCTTTCTCCCTTTAGGAATGCCTTCCATTTATGGTCAGCTTTCAAGGTCTATTTTGGTCTGACTTTTTTTTTTTTTTTTTTGCTTTTCTGTATTCCACATATAAGTGAAACCATCTAATATTTATATTTTTTCTTCTATTTTATGGGTCAACTCCTTCAGCTTCATGCATGTTGCCTCAAATGGTATGAATATAAACTTATCCAGCTCTAAGGGAAATGTATGTAACATACAACCCAGCTATTATACTCCCAGGAGTCTACCAAAAAATACTAAATTGAAGGAAGCAATTCTTTTAATGAAAGACAATAATTTAAATTAAAATAATAGAAGAAACTGTTGTTATGTATGCTTTTGAATCATATTTTTTTCTGTAGAAATGTCAATAATTTTTATAGCAACCCTTATTTTGTCATTTGTTGAATTTAAAATAGTGTACTTTTTGTTGGAAACTGGAAACATTTTGAATTTTTTTTTAAGCATCTTTTTTTTCTCCAAAGATTTATTTACTTATGAATACAAGAGCTGGGGCACAGGCCAGAGGCATGGGAGGTAAGAGAATTGAATCCATTGGAGACTGAGCAGGGAGCAGAACAGGCAGATCTACTGAAACACACTGCTGAGGGGAGCAGGGGGTGTGGGGAGAGTTCTGTTGCACCATGTGGGTCCCCTCCCTGGCTGGCAGCAGGGATCGAACTCATGCTGCAGTGGCTGTGGTTTGCTTCATAGTGTGTTGCTTAAGCCACTGCACTACCAGGGAGACCCCAAATTCTGATTTTTTTATTTGAAATTCTTTCCATACTTTTTTATGTTAACTAGTCAACTCTACAAACTTTGACCTTATCCTTGCATTTGCTTTGCATAAGTGTTCATAATTATAATGTGTAGATAAAAAGAACACAAAGGAAATAAAATAATTTCTTTTCTCCAGTGTAGTAAGTGGCTCAAATGGAGGACTGGTTGCTAAGCTTTATAAGTGATAGCTTTTTATACTTGTGGGATGCTTATTATATTCTCTAATGCAAATACTCTCCCCTTATTAATAACTCACATTATTTCCATTATGTGTAATGAAACATCATAATTTGAAGAAATAATTCTGTTGTGCTTGGCTTGTATTGGTTGCTTAATTTATTATTGTTCAGTGAATGATAATCTTAAAAGGATTTGTGAAGCTGCATTTTAACCAATTAGAAGTCAAAAGCAAACTATTATTATGGTATGATAATAGCATTTATGGTGTAATTTTATAGTTTAAGGAACATTTGAGGATTCACACAGGACTCATTGTCATTTCCAATCAACTAAGGATGAAGAGACATAGCATAATGATGAGGCCTAAGGGATCTCTGTGCATGATGTGGAAATAGAGGAGCTCATTGGCAAAGGTAGTAGGTGCTTATCCACTATGTACAAATGATATTTCCTATGATCATTTTTCATATCCAGTGCTATTTTTCTTTAGACAAGATTGGAAGACTTGTGATCTTTATTTTGTAAATGGTTTTATATATATATAAAACTATTTATATAAATATATATAAAACACTTTCATTTCTTTTTTTACATTATAGTATTTCTCTCCTCAGATATAGTAACCACAGTTTTCCCACCTCCTAAGTGCCTGTCGTCAGGTCCGCCCTCCATCATATTCCATGTGCTCCCCTATCCTCCTGTTTTCCACACACCCTTTCTCCCTCTCCATCCCCTTTCCTTCCTGAATGTCACAGATTTATACTCTGTTTTCAAGGCTTGGTCTTATAGTTTGTCCTTGTTTGATCCTTTGGTTTCTCTAGATTCCACATATAAGTAAAATAATCACTTATGTATCTTCATCCTTCTATATCACTTTCCTTAGGATTACCCCTTCCAGTTCCATTCATGTTTCCACAGCAAAAGCAGTTTTAATAGGGAAATATATAACTCATGATCTTTAAATTATACAATATTGTTGGAGTATCAGGTTAATTTGTATATAAATTGAAGTATGTTTTAGCTGTCAGCCATTGAGTTAAATGTTACTTTGCTTTTAATTTATAGCATCACAAATACATTTTCAATTTATAATCCAATGTCTTAACATGTGAGGTGTTTAATAATTTTAGAAGCAGTTGTAATAAATCTATAAATATCAGAAAAGATTTTTAAAATGGGTATGTCCTCTTATATAAAATACTTTAGGATGTATTACCATGTGTTTTCTACCAAGAAACTAATCAAATTCTCAATTTGAATTACCTGCTAGTTCAAATTTTAATTATTGATTTTTTTCCCAATAAATTTTCTAAACAATAATGGTTTAAGACTTTTCTTTTGTATTAGAGCTGCTACTGCAGTTAAAAAGATGAACAGAATATTATCATTTTCTAAGAATTTGTAATCTAAAAGACATGTTCTATAAACCAGTTTTGATGTTCTCATAAAGAGTTATATAGATTAGTGCAGTATATTAAAGTTTAATTATAAACATATACATTTAGAATTGTTATATAAGTACACATATTATTTTTGAAACATCTTTTTTTTAAATCATTTTTTGTCAGGATCCTTTTGAATGTTAATGAGGAAGGTAATCATTACTAGGTACAAAGTAGGTTAATCACTATTTTAATATCATGGTTTAGTATATGTATTAAAGATTTAAAAATATTTTTCTACTGAAGTTCAAGCTCTCCAAAGATATAATTTCATGCATTATGTATATATTCATATTATATTTTTTCTTTGAGCTCCTATTCTATCCTTATGCTATTACTTATCACTTGATTAATTTTTACTTCATTTGGGATGAAATTCCATAGCTAACATCTCCTTTATTATTTCAAATATTTCTTCTCATTTTAGAATTTTGATAGCATTCATTGAAATTTTTTATCACTGTTTCCTAAAATTTATTTATTTAGAATCTAAATTTCTAGCATTAATTAAAAACAAGTAAAAAAAATCAGTAGTAAGAATGACACAGCAAAAACTCTCAAAACTTCATTAACTGGTTTGCATTAATTACAAGTGAGTATCCAAATTCCAGTGGCATATATATATATATACATGCATATATATTTACAAACTCTGGAAATGCATAGAGTTTAATTCAGAAATAATCAGGAAATCCAATTACTAAGTACTATTTCTTTATCTCCATCTTTTAGCTCTACATTTTATTTGTGTTTTACAATTTCTTATGCTAACAGAAAAGAAGACAAGTTGTTGAAACACATAATGATCTCTAACCTTTGTATTAAAATTTTTAAAGAAGTAAAAATAATATAGATTTAATATATAAAGCAGATATAAAAATATCATTATTGGAGCTCTTAAATATTGTATTAATTATACAGATACTCATTCAATACCTTTAAAATTATATACTTTATGAATACATTAGACAAAGTTATATACAAACTAGAGTAAATTTAGTATCTCATTTATCTTAGTATTTAATAAAACTGTGGTATTTTTCTAACATACTTGTAATAAAAATTACTTTATATAGTTGTATAATGTTATTATTACTGTTGATATTTTTAGAGCTAATATTTATTTTGTACATACTATGTGCCAACTACTGTGCAAAGTACTTTATAACCAACACCAGCTCTTTTATTTCTTATAATAACACTGAGTTAAGTATTATTATTCCCTTTTTACCCATACGGAAAACAGGATTTACTGAGTTTAAATAATTTGTCTAAGCATATACAGATGGGAAAAGTCAACATTAGTATTTGAAGCTAGATGGTATATATCAGAGCTAAATCTTTGTTCAAATATACACACACTTTTCTTTTCCTTGCACAAAAGTCTCCTTAGTAAAACTCCAACTAACAAACTGGTTTAGGGAACTGGTCTGTATTAATGTGTCTTTGGAGACAGGGGAATGGAAGTCAACATTTTATGTTCCCTATTCAGTCCATTCATAAAATTAAAATAATCCATGGGTAGAATGTATTGTGCCAATATGGCTTAAATCTTAGAGATTCTCATCATAATCAGGTGACAAATAGAGATTTAGAAGAAAAACTTGAAAATATTTAATCAAATGATAGAAGGTGATAGAGTACATAACTCAAACTGTGATAATGGATATTTTCTATATGATATGTGGTTTCTAAAACAGTTGTTCTAACAACAAATTTTCATTCTAATCAGATTTTGTTGTATATAAAAGACATATACACATACATCAATTACTAAAAGTTGATCAAGAACAACATATTTTGTGCCATGCATTAAGGGAGAATGTGAGGCACTTCAGTAACTTTTACTGTTGATGTTTAATGAAAGGAACAAATGAATGTGCTTCTACTCTTATTCCCATTTCAACCAAGAGAGATCCACATTCATCTGGTCTGTGTTTCAAACTCTCAAAAAACGGTTGCTTTCTGTAGCCAAATCAAGTTCAGGGATTTACCTCACTAAACAAAACCAGCAGGAAAATTCTCTACAGAAAATGGTATTCAGCCAACAAGTCTCTTAATTATAATGGTACCATTTTCTCACAGAAATCTCTTCTCTCTATGCTGGTTTTGTATTAGTCATTAAACACATAGGGTCAAACAAACAAAGATGTATTTGTTATTAATCTAACTTCACTCTGGAATAAAATATACAAAACTAAAATATGTGGCGTGGGAACTAATGCTTTATAAAGGAAATATAAATAATATTTAAGCACTGTGCTATGTTCTTTGTATATATTGCCTTGTCTAAAATTACCAAAACATTTATATGATAATTGACAGAATTTCAAACTCAAATAATTTAGCAAGTGAGGATTTGTTTGGCTTATATGCCTGACAAGTTCAAAAGAGTATTGGATAGAGCACAGGTGAACACAGGAGTACAATAATAGTCTAAGGAATATATACTTTTTAAAACATTGCTCTGGTGTGGTTTACCCTTTTGTTGAGCAGGCTTTAGTCAAGTATTGGCCACCAGCAACTCTAGGATCGTGTTGACCTTAAGACTAATCATTTCCTTAAAATGTGAGTGCCAGTTTTTTAATGATACAGGGAAATTTTAAAATGAAATGATTTTCTCCATATTTCTAGTTGAATTAATAAGATACTGAGAAAAGACCTATAAGAAAAACAAAATAAAAGAGGTATAGCACACACAAAAATACAAGGCAGAGGACTGCATCAGTATTGTTATTACTCCCAGTAATCAATATAGGGAGTTCAATAGAGGATCATGAAATATATGTTTACATCCTAACCCTATGAATCTATGAATATTACTTAATTTGGAAAAAGTCTCATTGCATATGTAATTAAGTTAAATATTTCAAGATGAGATTATATTTGAGTACTTAGTAAAATTCAATATTATTAAATTTAATGTCCAATTCAGGTGCTAATAATCACTGAATTCAATAGTAAGTGTCTTTATAAGAGACAGAAAAGAAAAAGTCTTGTGAAGATAGAGGTACATAATGGAATCAAGGAATTTTTGAAACTATAAAAAGCTGGAAGAAGCAAGCAGATTCTCTTCTAGATTATGCAAAGGGATGATGACTTGCCAACACCTTTTTTAGGATTTGTGGTCTCCAGAACTATGAGACAATAAACTTCTTTTGTTTAAGCTATCAAGTTTGTGACAAATTGTTACAGCAACCACAGGAAACTAATGCAATCAGTGTATTAAAACTCAAGACAATTTGGCATTGTGTATACAAGCAGTTAGTAGCATACATGAATTGAAACCAACTCATTTCTTTCTAATTTCTGCCCATTCTGCTGTTTGCACACACATGATATTTGTAGAGTGATTGAACAACATAATATTTAAATATTTATCTCTTCCACTAAACTACATATTCATTCAAGGAAGTCTATTTTCTCATTTATGTTTTCAGCTAACTCTCTCTCTCTTTTTAGTATTACTACCAAAGCAATAATCTCTGTACACTAAATATTTCCAATGAAAGGGTGCTTGTTGGCAAAAGCAAGAGGCAATTTCATTTCTACATGGATCAGGGCGTACATGCTGGGAAATTGTACTTAAGAGTTTGAATACCATGTGTGTCATCTCTGGTTCTTCAACTCTGTATTTTTTTTAACCCTAATCCATACTGAGACATCTAAATCTTATTCCTGAAGAAACAAAAAGGTTCTCTTTTAATTTAGTAATTTAAATTCTAATAGGAGAGAATTTCAGATGAGAATTTAGGTGACTCACTTATCCCCATTTCTTCTGAAACAACTTTCTCAACCAAGCTTGAGAAAGTTATTTGTTTCAGTAGTCCCTGATTCTAAAATCTATTGGTAATAGAACTCTCTGTAAAACAACTGGAAATTATACTCAAAACACAAAGTAATTCTCTTCTCTCTTTTTGGTTAATGAATTCAAAATACAAGTACCAAAAATATCAATTATGTTAATTTTGCATTAGATGCACTTACACTTTCTACCACAAAATCAATGAAGGCAGTGTTTATAATTTCCAATTTTAGACCTTAAAAAGAAAAGGAAAGTCTTTTCCAATTATTGATATACCTATGGCTATCAAAACATTTAGCTTTCATTATCTACAAAACAAAGCAACAACTGAAAATATAGATAATGGTTGGGAATGGCATTATTTATAGAAACACAGTCTTAAAATGAAGAAAAAAGTCTACATACATTCACTGCAAAAATTCAGAAACACAAGTCTATAACATTCCTTGAAATATTTACAATATTTAAAAAACAGCCAAAAGCAACAATTGCATTTTGTAAAAATAAAAAAAAATATTAAAGACATACATAGATAGATATGCCAATGAATGATTTCAATTATAATAGATTTATCTTTCATATATGACTAGAGTTCCTTTTTTTTCCCCCTTCACCTCCTTGCTAGAGGTTCTTATGCAGATTCTTTTATAAATAATGTTTCCTTTTAGAGTTCTAAAAAGCAGAAAAGTTCAATTGCGTATCTTTGCAAAATGATATCTATGATACCATTTAGTCAAAGACTCTTAAAATAGAAAATGAAACAAAAAATAGAAAAGGAAAAAATAAACCTTCATTTACAAAGGAAATGTTATTTTTGGTACTTTTTATTTTCACATATATACAAAGACAAAAATATATGTAAAATAAAAATAGATTTTAGTAACTTGGTTTCACTAGTCCTCACAAATGTTTCAATATTTCAAAAAGTTGTGACTTTGCTAAACAATTCTTTAAATATAGTCAGACATCTGTTGCCTAGATGAGTTGTTAAATTTTTTTGGATAAAGCTATTTCCTAGCAATCTATTTTGCTTTGAATTATTTGATTTTGAGCAAGATAAAATGGATGACACACACAAAGTGCTCTACTCTCACAAACAAACCTATGTTTTAAACTATTCCTCATGCCAAGAGTACGAAGAAAAACATTTATGCTTTCTTGTCATTTTAATTTTCTTCAAATGGAAGAGTTTTCTTATTAGACAAGCATAGTTGAGAGGAGTTCTCAACCTTTTATAACATTTTGAGCCTAAACACTGTCAATTCTAGAGATAGCTTCAAAAAAGTTCAACCTTCTATTCTACTTGAAAATGAAAATTGTGCCAAGTATACGTAATTCCCATCATGTAGCAAACAACCTCCCCTTGTCATCTAAACACTGATTGCAATTTATTTTCCAAAAGAAATATAAATTATTTTGCTAACTGATCCTTAAAATAAAAAAATGATCCTAAAAATGTAGTGCTTAACAATATGCCATTTTTTGTGTGAATACAATTAAAAATCTTGAGTCTGATTTTCTTAGTAGCCTGACATACATATTTCTTTCAAAAACAATATAATATATATTATAGTTACTTAATTGGTCTACAAAATCAGTGTTTAAATATAGAAGAATCTGGTAATGTATAAATTAATTGCATCAAACAGCTTCATTCTCATGGTTTATATGCAACCAAAAATATTCTTCATCAGCATATACCACATAAAAATAAGTTTTACTCCTCTTGAGCTTCTGTGACAAAATACTATGCACTGAGTAACTTATAAACATCATTTTTTTTCTCCTCAGAGTTACAGAGCTGAAAATTCCATGATCAAGACCCCATATGATCGTATTCTGGTGGTGTGTCTTCACATACTAGAAGGCTTTAGAGGTCTCTGTGGGTCTTCTCTTAATAAGTGTGTTAATCCCATCCATGATTTAAACACTATCTTCATGATTTAAACATTTATCATCCTTACCTCCTAATGTTGGACATTCAACATATGAATTTTGGGAAGACAAAAGCATTCATATTATGGCAATATATAATTTATGGACACATATAAACTTGCTGTAAGGCAAATGAGTTAATCAGGCTGTATTTCGCCTTCTAAACAATAGATAACCCATAACCTTAAAATGTTATGTTATCCACCTTTTGGATATCCAGCAAACAACAGGTGAGCCTTGCATTCACAACAGTGTATCAGTTGTGTGGCTATGGGCACTTAACGGGGTAAAGTAGGCTAGAATTCAGTTGCTGTACTTCCTCTCACTCCCTCTCAGTTTCTCTCTGCCTGCCTGTGTATATGGTCCCCTGTTTCATTATTAAAGGCCTGCAAAATCCATCAAAGTTTCCATTTTTGTCTTTGAGAACTGACAGTGAAGCTACCTGGCATGGGATTGTTGCTCACTTGCCAATTAAACCAATGCAAAGTTATTGAAAGCGACCATGGCAAAAGTCTTAGTATGTATATACCAATATATAGATCCAGCTACTCATATATTTGTAGAAATCTATGCAATTCAAAATACCTTCAAAATGCAAGGTATATCTCATAGTACTAATGAAACATTCTTTAATTT
The DNA here is from genome assembly GCA_019455555.1 of Galemys pyrenaicus. Taxonomy (NCBI): domain Eukaryota; kingdom Metazoa; phylum Chordata; class Mammalia; order Eulipotyphla; family Talpidae; genus Galemys; species Galemys pyrenaicus. The sequence goes on along the minus strand of JAGFMF010011647.1, from coordinate 909,898 downwards.
ATGCTATTTGTTTGTAATAACTCCATATCCAGTTTCAAGAAAAATAAATAGCTGTATAAGCTATACAGCTATTACTAAATTGATACTGAACTTTTATGTAAAAAGACATTTCATAAAAATAGGTTTCAATGATGTGAAGAATTTTAGGAGAGCAATCAGTACAATTTAAAAGCACTCATTTTCTCTATTTAAATGGTGAAAGATTTTGTACTTAGGGAAAATTAATCTATCTTGGAAAAAAGTAGTATTTAATGAGGCACAAAACTGAATATGTTTTAAAAAGATATCAATGCATGAGTACTTTATCTGTATGGGTTCTAATTTATTAGTGACAACTAGGTATTTGAAGTTTAATATTCAATGAACAAAGATGTTTACATGTTAATACATTTTCCTTTAGAAAGTTATTTTATGAAATTTTATGATAAAAGCAAACTTATATAAGTTTTGAATTAAGAATTAGAAATCATTAGACCACCATAGGTCATACTCCCTATAAATTAAATTTAGTAAGTGTTTATTTTATTTTGTGTTTTAGGAAACCTATTGTGGTATGTTGGCTTGCAGAAATAAATTAAAAATTATAAATATTTAATAAGTATTATGTACCTCTGGGAAACACTTACAATCTAATTAATTCTAAAATTATAACATGAAAATACCACACCTTTTCTTTGCCATTTTATTACCACTCAGTTAATGATTAGCAACTATTGACTCTATTGTGTTTCTTGCAGTGAGACTCTTAACAGTTAAACAATATTGCAGTATAGGCTCTAATAGTTAATATTGTAGTATATTTATTTCAAAAAATACCAGATAAAAGTGATGTCAGTAGCCAATAATAAATGATATAGGATCAACACAAAAAAGAACTGAGGGAATATACAAGCATTTATCTCCAGCTACTCAGAGATATTATCTCCAATATACGTCTTTGAATAACTCAACATGGAAGTTCGTTTTGCATTAAATAATATCTATCACTAACATATATTTAGTGTTATTATATACCAGCTCACTATAACTGCTTTTAAAAAATTGGCACATTATTTACCTTAAATAACATACCCAGAACTTGGCTATTGGATTAGTTGCTGTAATAAACATAGTAGGGCATACATCATTTCACTTTATTGTTTCTGTATTGTTAAAATATATACATAGGAATGGATTGCTGAGACATTTGAAAGATATATTTTAATAGTTTGAGAAGCCTGCATATTGTTTTCCATAAAGGTTCCATTAGTCTTCATTCATACCAACAGTGCAGCAGTTTTCATTTTTCTGAGCACCTTTGAAGTTTTTTTTTCTGATCATTTTGATATGAAATACTTTATCAGATGTGAGTTTGTATCTCTTTGTAGTTTTATTTATATTTATTGATGTTTAGGTGATACTTTTTTATGTGCAACCTAAATACCCAGGACACATGAGAAGATATAGATGGAGTACATATAATGGAATACTATTAAGCTATAAAAAAGAAAAGATGAAAAGTTGCCATTTGCAATAACATGAATGGAACTAAAAGTACACATACTAAGCAAAATAAACCAGAAGGAGAAAGATAAATAACTGATGAATTCACTTGTACGTGAAATACAAAGAAAAAAAAAAAGAAAGGTACAGACAACACTAAATCAAAACAAACAGTAGAACTCTAACTGCAGAATTTAGGTACCAGAGGCATAGAAAGCAAAGGGGGAAGACCCATGGTCTATTTTTGAGGATTATTTATATTTTGGTGGTGGACATGTTGTGGTAACATGTACCTGAAGCTTTATACTTAACATTATTTATACCAATATTGCCTCAAAAAAATGATATAATTTTAAACTTTATAAAGTAGATTAAAATTTAATCTAATTTTTATCAACTGAAATTGACACAGAAAAGAAAAAAACAAAGTAAATTGTAGCTCAATATTCACTAAATGTTGCAACTAGTATTCTAGTTGAAGAATCTGGGCTATTCAGCACTATACTATCCCGCCTTCAGAGTTCAGTACTATCTGTATAATAGATGGATTTTGTCAGATTGACAAACTCATTTCATTTCTTACCATAAGATGACTTAAAAGGAGTGCTTATTCCACCTTTCTCTAAAGTCCTCCACAAATATTTTCTTTTCTTACAACTTCTATTAACCTTTGCCTTATAATTGTATTCTTTTTAGAGGAGGCTTACTTTTCTATCTTTATCTCATCCTATCTCTGAAAACTAACTCCAAATGACTCTGGCATGCTCTCTACTCTACCACACAAAAAGTAAAAAGTCCTGGAGACCTTTTAACTTTTCTCATTTCAACTATCATTGATCCAACCTAGTGGAAGCAAGAAGACAAGTGAGAATTTATGTTATCATTGTAATCATTTGTCACCTTTTGGAAACATCTAAAAAAGCATTTAGAGATGTCATGAAGAGATGCTATTTCTGTAAAGATGAAAATGGGGCAAAATAGGCGAAGTGTAAAAGAAAGGTAGTTTGCTTCAAGAATTTTGAATGGTATTTTAACAAATATAAAAGACTGGAATTTTGGTGATATACTTAATTAATTTGTCAAGGGAACACAACTTGTGAGTCAATTTAAAAATTACTCAAAATAATTTAAAGTGTCCATCTTAAGTGTACATGCTCATTTGCCACTCAAAATAATTTCTGGTGCTAAATTACACTTTCCTCCAACGTAACCAACTGTGTTTTCATTTGAGTTTAATAAGAGAGATGACAAATTTACAGCAGATCAACCCCACCACCATGTAGGACATGGACAGAACTAAGAACGGTTGTAGCCACACTTTAAATGTTATCACTTAAAATGCCTGCTTTTTGATATGGCATTGAAAGTTTATATTAATAATGACACAGCCCAAATTTATCTTAATTTCAGACAGAGGAGAATCCTTTTGACTTTTCAGTTTTATTTATCTTTTTTTCACATACTGGGTGAAAGGAAATTGAAAAAAACATACTGAAACCAATTAACTTTGATAATGTTGTTGTTCTTCAATGTTTATACAGTCTTCTATCAAGCAAAATTAAAAGACGAAAGATATTAATAATTCAGTCTTCATTCTGCTCCTCATACCCTCATCAAATATTTTTGTTCTTTCTCATGTGATGTAACTGATGAAATAGAGGTGGATATGTAGTTCAACAGACACTATGAAATATATTCTACTCCTTTGAATAACTTGACCTCATTAATAGGCAGATTTTCTAGCAATTGAGAAACAAATAAGTATATCTCTATATCTACTAAAACTTTTCATCAATCCAGTTAGAATTACCTTTTTTCAATTTAATTAGAATATTTAATTAGAATAACCTTTTTTTAAATCCCCTTTCATTGTCCATACTAAAGTTTTGAATTATTTTAATGTACTTAGAGACATTTCTTAGAATCTGAACTAAAATCTTTGTGTTTTCTTTCTGGTATTGATGCTTTAGATTAAAAACTCTAAACAAAATGTAAATACTGTGTTTCTGCATCTAAATATAATTCTGATTTAATATCTAGGAAATATTTCTATATATATGGATATATATGTACTAGCGTGCACACACACTTGTTCTGTAAGCAGATATGGCTTAGAAAAAAGTTACAAGAAACATAACTAGCCCCAAGATCTTAGTTTTTAAGACTATTCTATAATAAAGCGAATCAGAAATCCTCGGAGAAATAAGTAATATTGGACTGAGGTTAAAAAATATGCAAAATAAGCCTGTAATATGTTGTAGCATCAGAAAGTAAACTAGGGGGACCTCTCTGCTGGTGCAAGGGGTTAAGTCTCGGCACTATCAAGCAATCACCAGCCATTGTAGCATGATTTCTAACCCCAGCCAGGTGGCTGACCCACATGGCACAGCAGACCTCTCCTATCTCAACCACTGCTACCTTTAGCAGTATATTTCAGCAAATCTACTTATTTCTCTCCCGCCTTGTCTCTCGTGAATCTTTTCAATGCCTCCCACACCTCTGGCCTACACCCCAGTTCCTGTATGCATAAATAGATAAATTTTTTTTAATAAAAGGAAATAGAGGGTCTCCCTGGTGGTGCAAGGGGTTGAGTGCTGCACTGTGTCTTCTGCAGCCACTGCAGCGCGAGTTCACTTCCGGGCCAGAGAGGGGACCCACATGAGCAGTGGGTCACCCACTGCTCCCCTCAGTAGCGTATTTCAGTCAGTCAGTCTGTTCTGCTTCCCAATCTGTCTCAGGTGAATCCTCTTACCACCCATGCCTCTGGCCTGTACCCCAGCTCTTGTATGCATAAATAAATAAAATATTTTTTAAAAGTATTCCTCAAAACCAGTAAGCCAAAAAAGGTAAGTGATGGGTGTATTTGAAAGGAACTTAAAAGACAAAAGGAAGAGATTTTGATGGTCAAAAGTGGAATAATTTGAAAAAAATATATGAAATATATATGATTCACAATGATGTCATTAAAATACTGAATAAATAAATCAATGAAGGTAATAGATAATTCTCACATGCAGCACAGTTCCAAATTTTTATGTAAATATCCACTCTCAAAGAGGTGGAAGATAATTCCCCACTAACTTAGTGTAATTTTACACAATGACTTCCTTAAAAAAAGAGAAAATAATGACAATTTGACAGAAAAGAAATTTTCAAAGTATTACAATAATTATGTAACAAGTGGATATTAGAAACAAAATCAATTAATAGGGCCTCTTTAGGTGGCCTAGGGTTGAAGTTTCAGTGCTGTCACCATTACAGCCTGAGTTTGATCTCCAGCCTGGGAGTTGATGCACATGGTGCAGCAGATCTCTCCTGGTTAGCTTGCTGTCCCCCCTCAGCAGTTTATTTCAGTAGATCTGCCTGTTCTGCTTCTCTGCCTCTTGTGAAAATTCTCACCTGTCTGCCAGCACCTCTGGCCTATACCCTAGTTCTTCCACAAAATATATAATAATATATTATTATAAATAAGTAAATATTTTAAAAAATCAATAGTAAAATAAATACCAAATTGATAGGAAGAGACATTTCTCAAACTGATAAGGTCATCTATTAAAACCTAAAGTTAATACTACAATTAATAATAAAAGACTTTCCCTAAGGTCGGAAAAAACTAAGGCGAAAAAGTGAAAATATATATGAGGAAAAGATGAGTGCTTATGCAGATCCTACACAATTTAAAAGGCTACACAATAACTAGTCTCTATGAAAAGCTCTACACAAATAAATTTGATACTTATATGAAGTTGATTGATTCCTTTAAGATAAAGTTACCAAAATCACTAAAGAAGAAATAAATAATAAAAACTAATAAAGGAAATTAATTTCTGTTTAAACCTTCCATAAAGAAAATTCCATCAAATGATGGTGTCACTGGCAAATTGTACCAAATATTTAAGGAAGATATTTTTGTAATTCAATACAATTCCCAAAATAGAAAACAATGTTTAATATGCTTAGTTTCACTGGGCTTTAATACAAAAATACTATTTAGCTTCACCTTCTCACATGAAATTTTGAGCACCAACTCAGTACAAGCATTTAACCAAGATGATTTATATTCTCTGAAATTACTGCTAGCTCCAAAATTTAGAAAACACACTGAGATATGTTGCTTTTCCTGCTTTAAAGTTATCTGAGAAACTGACCAAAGTGTTTATTGAAAATGACTATAAATTTTTTTAACAATAAATTTTGCACAGTGTTATAAAAATTGCTTTCTGCCAGGGTGTGCATATTTCATTCAAGGGGTTATGTGGTTGTCACAAAGACCTGTATGACATGTCACAACTATGTATAGCAGAAAACTAGCTTTCTTTTCTGAAGGATGGATTCTGTATAGTTTCCCAGCTTACACAGATTTTCTGATAGTTCTTTGCCTGTTGATTTCTTTCCTAAGATATCCATAATTAATTAAACACAGCTAACTTTACAGCCTGTATACTACTAGCCGAATGCTGGTTAGATCATTCAACTTTTTGTTATGTTAAACTTATGCACATTTGCACTGATGATTTAAAACAGTGAGGAACTCAGGTGTGTCAACATTTCTATTTTCTCTTTGTGAAAATAACCCTTCTCTCCTATGTTCCCAACTTGACATGAAAAGCTACATGAATTAATTTTAATGTTTTAATAAATATTCTTGCATTCATTTATTTACCAATTTTTTCTTCTAGCATGAGGAAAGAGATGTTTTCAGGGAAGGCAGAGGGTGCTGCCTTCTTAAGAGACATGTAATTGAGAATTCTGGTGGCAGAAAGTTAAATCTCCAAATAGCTTATTAATTTGTATATTGTAACAGGTATATTATCCCAGATTATTAATTTTTGTGAGTGCAAGGCCTCAGGTAATTAAAGGATGTGGTTTAGTTTAGTTTTGTTTTGTTTTTCCTCCTTGAAACTACAGTCTTCTATTTTTTTCCCGCCAGGCTGTAAATGGATATTTTACTATCTTTTATAGCATCTTAATTTAACAACCAAGTACAAGTAGCTTATATTTTTTGTATTTTCATCAGCATGATCATTTTTTAGTATCTATATTTTATTTTATTCACAGAATAAAATAAATATTTTATTTTATTTTATTCACAGAAGATGTAACTAAAAATATGCTAATATTAATAATGATAATGATGATATAATAAAAGAAAAATAAGAAATTCACAAAACTGAAGGAAGACTTGGATGTAATCATTGTAGACAAAGTGTAATTAAAATGGCTCTACGTTTCTATAATCAGGAAATGACTGTTTAGGGTTATCATCTGATGCATTGATGTCTTTGAAGTTTTCACTATTCCATTGAGCTACCCATATCATTTATTTATTCTCAACTATAATCACATAATCTTAGATATAACAGATCAGAAAGACAAATGTCACCTTTAAAAAGCACTGTTTTGAAGAGTTTAATTATATTTTGGTGCCTTTCATCATATTTAAGCTCACATATACTCAAAGTCAACTGAAAGCAGAATGGTTATATATGATAACCAGATAGACAAGACAAGCCCAGATCAACCAATGAACACTTACTTTCTAGGCATTTCTGGGTTTCCAAAGCAGACATACAAAAATGTCTGGAACTACCACACAGGTCCATCTTATTGCCCGATTTCAGTCCATTTATTTAGACCTGGATCTTACCAAAGCTGTTTATTATCACCAGACCACACTACACTTGCCAGGGAAATGAAATTCCACACTTATATAATTTTTTGGCACACTCTTGCAACACAATCAGGTTTCTAATAATCTTTTTCATGCTGTTATCCCACTTGAACGATATATAATAATTTTACCTAAGTCCAATTTCCTTACCTATGTCTTCAACAGCTCTTGTAGGGCTTTTAAGCCCTCCCACAGTACCTATTTTATCTTTTTCTACATATGCCCTTATTATCATAAAACTTTCCAATGTTGGACTACTCTATAAGGGTGAAAAATAATTCCCATTAAAGTTAATGATGTGATCTTATTAGAGAATTTAGGTAATTCAGTGAAATAAGATAAAGAAATATTCTCTTGTGATACTCTACAGTCATTTGGTGGCATCTTTGCAAATTATCTCACACTGCTCTCTTAAGTTCACCATCACATTAGTGTCCTCATCTTATGTGGAATCCCAGAATCTTAGAATACGATAGGGTTCAAGCATATTTTTCACCTGTTGGAAAAACGAATTCATCCTACTTCCTGGGGCTCAAGTTAACCAATTATGGTGCATATTCTCTTTCTATTGTACTCCATTCCTACATCTTGTGATTGTGTTTTTCCATGGCTCAGATATTTTGATCAGTTACCATAACAACTTTCATACAAGTTACCTTAAAGATATTGCTAAATATACCAGAATACTGACCTTTGAAGCATAAACAGCAATAATATATTATTGTTATTCTATACCATTTATATAGTCATAACCTTATCCTACTGGAGTGAATATCTAGAGATAGTATCATAGAAATGAAAAATGCATCAACATAGACATTTGATGTATGCCTATCTATCAATCAATCTATCTAAGGGAAAGAGGGAGAGACATATATACTTATACTTACAGATATATTGTACATTGTATAGTTTGCACAGTTCCCATTTCAGATTATGAGTTGCACATTTTCAAAAATGCATGTTATATTTTTGGTATTTTAGATAAGATTTTAGTGAAATAATCATTCTGAATATAGCTAAAAACCTGAACTGTGTGGATCTTTTTAGAAGTTTCTAATGCCAAACTGACCAAAAATACTTTAAAGAATACTATTTTGAAGGATTTAATTGCATTTTGCTACATCTCATAATTGAATATATTTTATTCATACCTCCATTATAACATAAAAGATATAATTACTAGCATCCCTTCCTGATTTCTAAATTAAAAATGAAATATTATTCTAAAGATACAGGTACAAAATGGGCTTAGTGACTAATGCATAGAACTAAAGAATTTTAGGTAGTGTGAGATTATTGATTCTAGATAATTGCTTTCAAGAGACAAAATTTTTATAACTTTGAAATTTATATATATTAGATTTCCTAATCAAAACTTTTAAGTACATGTTAATAATATCATCAGATAATATGTTCCATTTCTTTGAGTGAAAAAGATTTGATCAGAACCTAAAGACAGAATTCTTCCTCTTCAAGACAGGAAAGATTAACATGTTGGCTTTGTACTATATTAACTGCTATAATGAACTCTGCAGAATCCTGTTAAGTTTCTGGTAACAATGGAAAAAAAGATTATTAAAAGATTTGAAGTAAGGGGGAAGGAGCAGCATTTTGTAACTCAAACAAACTTGCTAACCTCATGACTCATTTCCTTTGTTCAAAGCACTGAATGAACCTGAATTTGCTCTGCCTTTCTTAATATCTTTTAATTTTTCTCACTACTTAATCAAGAGTCTGCGTTTATTTCTATGGAAGGACCCTGACTTCATTAGTAAACAATCATCATCAGGTCAGTAGCAAGCAAAAATTAATGATATGAGCTTCACTCTTCTGTGGAGTTCCAACCTATTCATGCAACTCCCCTCTTACCCTTGTTCTCTTCCACTTAATAAATCCCTCTCCCTGACTGCTGGTACAATGGATTTGTAGATTTAGCAACAGATGCAAAGTGCCTTTCAGAAATAGCTTAACAATCTCCCATCATTACTTTATTATTACTATTATTACTGTATTGTTTTTTAATTGTGTAGTGTTGATTTACTGCACAGGATGATGCAGTGGTATAGGTTCATACCCCTTTAGAGTGTTACCATACCACATCCACCAGCATTGGGCTCTCTCTTTTGCTTCCCACTGCCCTCCTCCTTGCCCTTACTTCCTGTTATTCTTTTCCCCACCACTATTCCCTGCAAATAATTTCTTTTATATTTCTTCTCTTCTAAAATCCCACTTTTGCATGGAACCAAGGGGCACTGTTAATGGGTGCATGCTGAAAAGAATTCGTCCATCCACATGCACAAAGGCAAATAATTCATGTTCTTACTGTGAAAGAGATTTTCACAAACCAGTGTGCATAGTTATTATTAATAAAACTACAAAAATTACCCATCCCTTTATGGGCAAATGTCCAGCCAAACAGGCTCAACTTGAAGCAGGGTCACTGAAGCCTGAAAAATTTCTACAACTATAACTCACCCTCTAATGGAGGATTACATGAAAGGAGTTAGGTAGGTCTAGAACAGGAGATAAATAAAATACAACTGAAGTAAAAATCAAGATAAAGCTCCATTTTCTCAACCAAGACCAGCTCCCCCAAACACATGTCTCTTCCAAATATGGCTATATGCTCTCTTCCAACACTCCTTCCCAGCAGTACCAGGGTACAAATTATGCACTGAAGAAAGATAGCCAGGCCCATCTGCCTTCCATATTGCATAGGTTCCTCAGATGTGCCAGTAGTTCCCAGTAGCTCCCCAACTCAGGATTCCAGATCACAGCACACTGACACTGTAATCTAGGATCACTGAAGGTAAATGGAGGCAGGGAAATAGTGTCTCATTGATGAAAGTGTATCAGGAACACCATTTCTCTGTCCTTTCAACTTGCTGGATTAAATCTTGAACATCTGATGTTCAACAAGGGATATGATTATCATTCTCGGGCAGAAAATACTATTCTATCAATCTCATAATTTCATAAGTGTATTCATACTTCACAAAATGTTTGCCCTTTATGAATCTTCACAGGACTATTTTGGATCAGTAGATATTCTGTCTTTATGGATGAAACAATGAAAGAAGTATATCTACTATAAAAACATGCTGAGCTCTAACTTGAAAATTCACTCCCTATTACTTCCTTTCATAAAATATATTGACCTGCATTGTTCACATGGTCAATCTCATGTTTTATCTACAATAGAATCAAATATTATCACAAATATATTTTAATATGTCAGAGTTAAAGGTATTTCAAAAATAAATTTCACAAGAATACATATATTAAATTCTCTTAAAACATTTCACTATCAAATTATTTATAAGAGATTAAAGTTCACAAATTTAGTTACCTTGAAAATCTTGCAAGTCAAACTCAAAAGACTGAAGGAGTTAATAAAGTCCAAATATTTGATCTAGTGAGTTACAAAATCTAGAGACATGAAGATCTAGCACCCCTGCTCACTCCCAAAGTTCAATTCATTTTAACCTTAACTTGAGGACTTTTTCAGGGTGGACTGGAACTCTTTTAGCATTGTTTGCTGAGTGCCTAAATGCATATCCTTCAGTGCCTCAGAAGACTAATGAGTTCAGTGTCCTGTCTCTGTTGTATTTAATTTGGAATAAGTATTGTAGATTGCAAAGATACACAATCAAAATCCCAACACTTTCTTCTCACTTATTGTTCTCAGAGAGCATTTGAAAATCCTGTGTTTTAGTATTTCCTTCAGGTTAATTCATTTTCTTACTATACAGTATCAAATATAGTCCAAGAAAAATGCAGAAATTTAGTGGTCTCTGAAGACATGAAGGTCAGTGGAGATCCCAGTTGTTGTTTTTCTTTAGTAGCCTTTATGTTTTAAAGTAGTATCAGTTCACAGCAAAACTTGGCAGAAGATGCAGAGGGTCCTAATGTCTGTCCAACCCCCATATACAATGTCTCTTTTCATTAACATTTCCCATCACAGTGGTACTTTTGTTATAGTTGATTAAACTATGACACATCATTCACCCAAGGAACATACTTTACATTCAAGTTCCCTCCTGGTGTTGTACATGCACAGGTTTGAACAAATGTATAATGACAAATATCTATCATGATAATATTATCCAGAGGAGTTTCACATACTGAAAATCTGGTTTTTGCCTATTTCTCCCTCCCTTTCCCAAATTTGGGGAACCACTGATCTTTTACTATCTACATATTTTGACTTTTCTAAGTTGTCATGTTGAGTCATATACTATATGATCTTTTCAGGTTGGCTTCTTTCAGTTAGTATATGCATTTAAGTTTTTTCTATATATTTTTATTGTTTAAGAAGACATTTTTTAATGCTGAATAATATTCCATTGTCAGGATGTGCCAAACTTTATTTACTCACTTACTAATTATTTTGGTTGCTTCAAGTTTTGACAATTTTGAAAAAAATCTGTAGATTTTTGTATAGGCATGCTTTCATTCATTTGACTAAAAACCAAGGAAAATGAATGTTGGCTAATATGGCAAGAATGTGTATAATTTTATGAGAAACCACAAAATTGACTTTTAATATAGTTGTATTATTTTATATCCCCACCAGCAATGGAGTTCCTGATACTTCATACGCTTATCATTATTTAGTGTTCTGGATTTTGGCTACTCTAATAGGAATACATTGTGTTTCACTATTGTTTTATTTTGCATTTCCCTGATATATATTGTGGGACATCTTTTCATATGCTTATTTTCCATCTGTCTATTTTGTTTGGAAGCTATCTTTGAAATCTTTGGACCATTTTTAAAATCAGGTTGTTAATCTTCTTACTGTTGAGTTTGAAGAGTTCTTTGTATATTTTAGATAACCATTCTCGATCAGATGTGTCTTTTATAAATATTTCTTCCCAGTCTATTGCTCATCCTCTTATTCTCTGGACAGTTTCTTTTGCAAAGAAAAATTAATTTAATAAAGTCAAAATTATCAATTCTAACTAATTCATGTATCATTCTTTTAATGTTTTATCTAAAATGTCAATACCATAGAAAAGGCCATCTAGATTTTCTTCTGTTATCTTTAGAAATGTTATAGTTTTGGGTGTTATATTTAGGTTTATGATCCATTTAGAATTAAATGTGTGAAAAAGGTATGACCTATCTTGATTCATTTTTTTTGCATGCCCATTTGCTCCAGCACCATTTGTTGAAAGGTTATCTTTCTAATTTCTATTGCTTTTGCTTCTTTTTGAAATGTTAGTTTCCTTTATTTACGTGGGCATATTTCTGTGTTCTGTATTTTGTCCAGCAATCTATTTGTCTATACTTTTGCTAAAATTACACTGTCTTATCACTTGTTTCACACTTGACATACAGTCATTTTAGTTATTCTCCACACTCAGTGTGCTAAGAAGATGATTTCAACTGGGAAAAATATTTCAGCAGAAAATAATTTTGACTCTGTGCACTAATTTTACCTAGGAGAAATCCTTCTATATAGTGTCTTCCTTCTCAGAGAATGGAATTTGAAACTTAGTTGTATTCTTAAATTGTTAACTGTGGCATCACCTGTCCCAGACTTACTGAGGTTTCTTTCTTCCTTATCTTATCCTAATTTCTTAATATCCATTTCATTATGTACTTTCCATTTTGAGAGTGAAAAATAGGAAGACCTAAATGACTTCTCTCATTCTTTGGTCAAATATATGTCCATGGCTTTTCTGCCCTCTCTTGATGTGCATTTCTAACCATTGAAAATAATCTACAGCATCTTTTTGCTTTGATCAAAGGCTTGTTAGAGGCAAAAGTCAAGAAACAGACACAGTAGATCATTTTACTTAGAAAAAGAAAATTTTTTTTCTTATATTTAGAAAAAATGTTAAAATGCTTAATTTCACACTTTACTGAATAAAAAATTTTGAGTCAATTGGGCTTTTAAGTGAATAACTCATACATACCTATACAGATTTCCCAGCTATCTGAAAGTAGAACATTCATATTCAGTATAAATTGCTAGGTTACTTTTAGGGTCTGGGAATGCTATTCTCAATAACTCATACAGAGAAAGTTTTGAACATTTCAAGACCCCAAATATGACCTATTAAATTATATCAAATGAGAGTGTTCTCTTTTCAGATAGCAGAGGAAACCTATACATTTTTCTTCCTTACAATAGTCCAAAGAAGAAATTATTTTTATTTACTTGAGATTACATGTGCAGAAGTAGAGCCTTATTAGATTAAATAAGTTATCCAAGGTCACACAATCAGAAAGTGCTAGAAGCAGTATTTAATTATGGGCAATCTGTTTCCAGAGCATGACCCTTAAACCAATATGCTGCACAACCTCATGAATAAAAAAGCTTATAGAGAAAAGAAAAAGTAAATTGGCACACTTAGACTCTGATATGCATTATGACTCATGTGTCTATGAAAACCCCACGTTGTGACATATATTTTGACAGCCACTAGCATCAGTTCTGAAAAATTACTTGTACCATACTGTGCATCTGCATTGATTAAGGAAAACATATATTTTATTGACATTTTCAGAATGGTACTGTTTTAAAATCTCTATCACAAATTGTTAGGCCAGAAATCAATGATGTATTAAAAGCATTAATGCAAACAGTGTTACAAGCTCTTAAAAAGAACTGACACTATTGTTAGTAGATAAATTATGCAAGCTTGGTCATGTACATCTGTTGATTTGCCAGATAGCTAATTAAAATGCATTAAAGCCATTATGCTCTTTAAAGGCACATTTTGTGATTTCATAAAATGTCATTTATCTAGTTTTAACCATACTTGTTTTGATCTGCCTCACAAGAAAAAAATCACTAAAGGCACAGATTTTGCATATGAATGCAACTCTAAAGAGGAATGTTTCTTTTGACCTTAGTTTGAATGGAATACCCTCTGTTTAGACTAACATTATAGTGGACAAAAAAATGCCATGCTTAATACATTGATTTTGATTATGTACTAGGATATTTTTTATATATTTATATAAACAAATATATTCAATCTAACAAAAGTTTTCATAATAATATTATGACCTAACACTGAGTTGACATGTACTGGGTAATTTTAATTTGTGTGTGTGTGTGTTTAATCCTTTAATACTCAGAAAAATCTTTTGCATTTAATTGTCCTCATTTTGCAGGTGAAGAAAATCTGGTCAAATATCATACTGCTAGTAGGTATGTGGCAGATTTAAGATGACCGGCCCAGACAGTTTGGAAATAGAACCCTTACTCATTGTTTTCTCTGTCTCTCAGTTTTTCTGATATATCAATGTTTTTAGGGAGTAACAACAATGAAAAAATAGATTTTGCATGCCCACAGTAAAATTGCTGATATTATTTAATTTTTAAAACATATTTGAAGACTGCTTATTCTAAATCTATCATAAAGAGAGGTCTACCAAAGCTTGAAAAATGATAGTTATTTAGTTCACTCTTCCATCATGAGGACCCACAAAGCTGTGAATTGAGGTAAGAATATTTTGTTTGGCTCACAGCTAAGATCAGTCAGTCATGATTGCTTATAACCCTCTATAACCTTGTCATAGCAAGCAAAGAATAGTCAGATTTTAGCAATTTTGAATAGGCTTAAAATTAGGACAAAATGTTTTCAAACTTTGAAAGGTTCTTTCTCTGCCTGCCTCTGTACTTTCCAAAGATAAGATTTTTAAGTTATAAGAATACCTTGTTTTGTTCTAGAAATATTATCTATATATATATATGTTTCAAAATCATCTCAACCATCTTCAGAAAAATGACTTATCATTAATGTTTTTTTTAATGAAAGTAGCTATCTTTGCTTTGTAACACTGTGTTGTTTCTACTGTCTGCCATTGAAAATGAATGCTATATTAAGTTTACCACTAAAAGTCTCATTCTCTGCTTCACCATAAATTGTCCCCTCCAACCAGATTTATCCATCTCCTGACCCCTAGTTCTCTGCTCCTTCCCTTCTGGTAGCTACTAATTGGCTTATAGTCTAAAGTTTTATTTTGTTCATCTGGTTTCTTTATATGCCAACTATGCATGAAATCATACAGTGTTTGTCTTTATCAGTCTGACATATTTCACTAAACTTAATATTTTTCTCTGTATATCCATGGAAAAACATCCTTGTGTTATTATAGCTAAGTAGTATTCCATTATGTTTATGTATCATGTCTTCTTTAGCCATTCATCATTTGATAGGCACTTAGGTTGTTCTTTTCCACAGTAATCCCAATGATTACTAAATGGTCATAAGAAAGTTGATATCAATGTGTGGACTTTAACATTTAAGTTTCACCTCACCAAAACTAATTTTACTACTCAATGACAATTCTAACAGCCAATAACAGAGTTTGAAATCAAAGAACAGAATGTGAAACCATTACAGGAGAAATTGGCCATCCATCTAGAAGCAAGTGGATTACAGTAGAGACACAATATTGAAATTTTTGTCTGAGAAGATTTAGAATGGGCCCATGCACAATTTGATTTTTATTTGAGACTGATGACCATGCCCTTGCCCATACGTTCATACACCAAAATAATACAAAAATATTTATTCCTTATGATGTAACAATTTATGTGATAGCAGGGAATTTCTCTCTTGATGATCCTTAGAAATAATAGGGGCAATGCCTTTGAGATTTTTATGGTGGTTAGGTGGCAGGGTTTGAGTTAGGGCTCAAGAGCAGAAGGAGCTAGTGTAGTTTGAATATCCTAGAGATACAAAAGCAGTGTTTCTTTTCATTGGTTCAAGTTTAGGGAAGAAAAGCATAAAGAAAAAAAAAACTTAAAATTGATATAAAATACAAAACATGGAGCAATAGCTTTTTATTATATTGTTATTCTAAAAATAGGGATATTATGACTAATAAACTTGTTTGGTTTTGTATATATAAGAGATGAAACTTATGGGGAAGATCTATAAGAATGGTTATGCTTTTAAAAATAATTAAACTTGTATCTATGAAGTACAAATTATCCAAGGAAATTTTAGGACAGATGATATCTATAGTCAATAATATGTAATTGAAATAAGTTATACACAAAAAACATGAGGTTAAGATGATGTTCCATAAAATTTCTGATATTAAAAAAATTGGGTCATTAAATAATTAGAAATGGGCCTCCCTGGTGGCGCAGTGGGTTAAGCAACGCACTATGAAGCAAATTGCAGCCACTGCAGCACCAGCACGAGTTCGATCCCTGCCGCTGGCCAGGGAAGGGATCCACATGGTGCAGCAGACCGCTCCTGCTGTGCCCGCTGCTGCCCTCAGCAGTGTGTTTCAGTCAGTCTGCCTGTTCTGCTCCCGCTCTGTATCTGGTGAATCCTCTCACCTGCCTGGACTCTGGCCTGTACCCCAGTTCTTGTATGCATAAATAAATAAATCTTTAAAAAAAATTAGAAATGTTTAGATTATTTAATGAAGAAAGAAAGGAGGTCAAAGAGAAAGTGGAAGATAAAATTATTAGGAATGCTATGTATGTTTTATGCATTATCTAATTTTTTCCTTACAACATCTATATGAGAACATACAATTATTACTCCCACTTCATAAGTTGCATGAAATTTTCCTATGTTACACAGTTGGAAGCAAAAAAACCAAGACATAAATATTTCTCTATACTTCTAAAAATATCACTGACAAAGTTGTGCATCATATTTATTTGCTATTGAAAAGGAAGCTTTGAATGATTCCATATAATATAATGGATTACTGCAGAATCATTATAGTTATATAGCTACACATGGTATGAAAACATGTGTATAAACTGATATTTACTTTTGGACACATAAGTGCAATGTTAAAATGTGAACATTGCACACAAAAACTTTAATATTATTTGTATTTGGATATTTGCATTGCTTAATTTGCTTTATTTTAAAATTAAATTTTAATTTTCATTTATATTTACTAGGGTTTATAATGAATACATAAATTTATATTTTGCAAGAAAACAAAATCAGTAAATCAAAATGGACATAAATTAAAAGAAAAGGTATGTAGAACTTGAATAATTATTAACTGGGCTTTTTTTGTTATGCATACAAAAACTGGGGTGTAAGTCAAAGGGTCCAAGGGGTGGGGTGTGTCAGAGGATTCACCAGAGACAGAGTAGGAAACAAAACAGGTGGATCTACTGACAATCATTGCTGAGGGGAGCAGTGGACAAGAAAGGCGAGGTCTACTGTACCCTCTGAGGGTTAGCTCCCTGGCCTGCATTCGACCTCATATTGCAGTGGCTGGTGATAGCTTGATAGCACTGGGACTTTAACCCCTGAGCCACCAGGGAAGCCCTATACTGAACTTTTAGTTGCTGAGTTATTGAAAAATAAATGCATAAAAGTATGGAAACTAGATGACATAAATACATAATTTTCCAAACCAAATGAGCACTGCTGGATTTATATTTAACATTTTCCTCACTTTTCAGCAGAAGAGTCTAAATTGTATGAATAATAATGGGAAGGAAAATAGTTACAAGTAACTGTTGCATGTCTCGTTAAATTAAATATACAATTTTTTTAAAACCCATGATCTGAGTATTGTATATTTAGAACAATTAAAGTACCAGTTACTTGTAGAAATTTTACAATGAAGTTTTCCTTTACTAATAAAACAGGTCATTCCATGTTGTTTTTGCTTTACCCTTGCTAACATTTCCTATATCTGTTAAAACTGATCATTAACTTAATTAACTGAAGGAATTCAGCAGTGTCTGTGAAACAAAAATGATAGAATATATTTGATGTGCTATTCTTACATTTATTCTCATTAAAACTTCCTTAATTTTTTTCAAAAAGAAAGTTCCTGTATCCCTTCCCTAACCTGCGGTATCTATATTCTTTTGCTGCACAGGCACAGACTTTAATGAGTTATCACAATTTGAAAGGGCTACACATGTGCAACTTTAATCAAATATGTCATGAGTTTCAGGTTGCCCATTGACCATTAGAAATGTCAGTAAAAGATCATTATTTCAAATTGATTTGAACTTCCCATTAAATTTTAAATGCCAATATAACTCAAATTTTGTGATATTTTGCCATCATTTATAATAATCCATAGTCATTAATGACAAAGTAGCTAAAAAATGCCTCAAATTTTTGAGACATTTAAGGGAAATTAATAATATTAAATAATATTTTAAAATGATATTGAAAATAGCAATATTAATATATTAATAATTTTAAAATTATTAAAATTGTTTAATAATATTAAATTAATAATATTAAATAAAATCTGTAGTATGTATTATATTTAATGGATGTTTTAAAATTTAAATCTTACCATCTTTGCATATTTCTCAGAAATATAAAATCTTTACATTTGTTCTTAGATGAAAAGGAAATAATTTTAGTAAGTTAAATTAACATCATTATAAGCAAAAGGAAGACAAATTTTAAAGAATATTGTGAATTTTCAGGAGAACAATAGACATAAATATGCTACTGTATTATTTTAGCTTTCTAAAAAATTATGTTTTCAAATTAAATATTTTGTTTTTATCTTTCACTGACTTCTAATGATGAACTTAGTGTCTCGTCTATAGTAGGAAAGGCAGGATGAAATTAGAGTGCTATTAATTTTTATTAGATAATAGAGCAGTAAATTGTAGTAGTATTTCTCATTGAGTAGGGAAGTAATAAATTAAAGGATGATCTCTCTGAGAAGTTTAATTAAATTTTATTTTAAGTCTGATATCAAATCCATTGTGAATCATTGCCTTGGAGACACAAGGTCTTTTTTTTTTTCTATTTAAGTTCTGATGTATTGTGTATTTCAATGATATATTTGGCCAATAAAAATGTATCCTATCAATTTTCCTTTCTTGGTTCACAATTATCTGCTGCTCATTTACCTTGGTGACAATTTTATATTGTTTTCTTACTGATACAAGGTATTTGTTTGCTGTTTTTTTATATTTTTCCAAAAGTTCATCTTTCCAAGCAATTTTGTGTGCTACAGTTCTGCCGCTGAGTAGAACTAAGGTATTTTCCCACTCATCTGTCTTCCTGCAACCAGAACAAGGTTGAACTCTCCATCAGTCCAATTCCTAAAGTTTTAATAATATAAGTAGTCACTAAATTGGCTTATTTAATATGAAAATAGTTAATTAGTGTAGGAATTCAACATAAAGTCTCATTTACTCAACTGATTTATCTTGCTACAAAAGACAAAGTATAATAATGGTAGAGATAAAAAATGAATTCAAATTTTCGTGATTTTTACACAGTTGTCTCTTACTATACATTTTTATGTAAATTATATACAATATCTAAGTTCAAATATTTTCAATATCACATATATATTGTTGTTTACCTAAGAAAAAATATAATACATATATACATATATCTACTCATCTTAACATTTGCTAATAGATAATTTTGGTAGTAATTTGTATTATTATTCTGCATTTTATACTTTATACTATCCCTAAACATGTCAAATGCCATTTTAACATTAAATAACAGGTTTTTTCTTAGCTAATTAAAAAAAAATGTGTGCTATATTTAGATGGGTATTTGGGATTCATTTCAACTAAAATTTGTTTTTATAATAAAACTTTTAATTAGTTATATGGTAACTAGGTATTCAATACATTCACATGATTATTTTTATTAACATATTTCATTATTATTTAAAAAGACCTGTTGCATAACACATTTCATAAATATTATTTTATGTTTGTTTCATAGCAATATATTATAGAATTTGTTGTATACTGAGAGATATTAGATTAACTAATTTTTTAAACCAAATAACCATTATAAACCATTTATTGAACATCTATTGTTACTGACTTAAAATGACATTATATTTTATACTGAGTGTACATCTATGCTTCGTTCAGTTTCTAGACTTATTTAATTCCACTGATCTTTTTTTCTGATCATAACATCACACCTCTGTTTTACAATAGTTACTTGTTTCCTACAAGTGATATGAGACCTTAGCAATATTTTTGATAATTTATTTTAATCATATTTTAAAGTATATATAATCTATTAATAATTTCCCTATTTTTCTTTCTACAAGTATTTATCATCTATCTATACTATCTATTTATTTATCTAACCTAAATGCTGAGGACTAATCATGTTCAAGAAGTTAAACTTCGTCTGATGTGACTTTAATAAACCAGAATAATAAATAAAATAAAATTCAAAGGTTATGTAGAATAATTTTATTTATCAATATCTATATATATCTAGATATGTAGGTATCTAGATATACAACAATGTAATTGACTGAGATTTTATTGATCACAAAATAAAATGTCTGACAGTTAATGAAACCAAAGTATTATACATTGAGTTTTTTTCTTTAGAGGTACAAAATATGCTATGCTATCATATATTTCATGGCATTGTATTATAAACTGCAATTGATCAGCATGCACACACATACATGCACACAAAATGTTCTTTTTCCTTCCCCAATGCTGGTCTTTTATTTATTTTTAATAAATAAAATTGTAGTATTTTACTAGCAGATACAAATTCTTAAGAAAACTCCACTGGGCCTCCCCTGGTGGCGCAGTGGGTTAAGCAACGCACTTCCAAGCAAACCGCAGCCACTGCAGCACGAGTTCGATCCCTGCTGCCGGCCAGGGAGGGGACCCACATGGCGCATCAGACCTCTCCTGCTGTGCCCGCTGCTCCCCTCAGCAGTGTACTT
>JAGFMF010011647.1:863196-884229 GCA_019455555.1 Galemys pyrenaicus | reverse complement strand
GAAGGAAGGAAGGAAGGAAGGAAGGAAAGGAGGGAGGGAGGGAGGAAGGGAGGGAGGTAGGGAGGAAAGGAGAGAGGAGGGAGGGAGGGAGGGAGGTAGGGAGGGAGGGAGGGAGGAAAGAAAGGTGGGAGGGAAGGGGTAGGAGGGAAGAAATCAGACTTGAAGTAGTTGTGGAGATACTGATGCTCATACATTGCTAAAATGTAGAATTCAGTCACTGTAGAAAATACCAGTCCCTCAAAGACTTCAAAGTATTGAAACTCAGCAACCACATGTACATGTCCATGATGTCCCAAGCAGAAATTCTCTCCTTCACCATACCATTGTTTCCTTTTTTTCCAATTTACCTGTGTTATTTCCCCTTCCCTTCTATTTTATGCAGTTTGTTATTTATTTTCTCTACCACCACATAAACGTGAAATCATATGGTGTTTGTCTTTCTCTGTCTGATTTATTTCACTAAGCATAATTCCTCCTAGGTCCATTCATGTGTAGGCAATTGGCAGTACTTCATCTTTATTCCTCTCAAGATGAGCGATATCCCACTGTGTATATAGACCACTTATTCTTTAGGATAGTTCAGTTTTGTTATTCAAATTCTATAATAGGAAATCAAGCTATACTAAAAGTGAACTCATCATTAATAGAAACACTGACATAAATTTACAATCTTACTAAGCTTTATTTTCATTGGTGAAATAAAGTAATGTATGGGAACTAAACTTTTGATTCAGTATAACAAAGGTGGGCAAGAAATAAGTCCCACCAATAAGATTACCACTATTGAAACTGACCTATGCATCTTAAGAGTATTGGGCTTAAACTATACAATTAGTAATTTATTCTCAGGAAAGTCCAAATAAAATATGATGCATTTTGCATTTTTATAATATGTATATTATAAAAATATAATACTTAGAAAGTTTATTCTTATCAAATTTCTCCAAAATTGATCCTATGCTATAAAATAACATAGTGTAGCTTCCTATTTTATCTGCCTCAAGTATTATAAAATAATCAGGATCATATATATAGTAAATGTCAAATAAATAATTTTACCCTAAAAAAAGTATGGAAAAGTGTTAAAAACTCACCTTTTTTTTTTTTTCACTTGAAAGTTAAATCTATTCCTAAGATTTATGTTTCAAGATATATGGTATAGTGATATATGGTATAGTGTTTACAAATTAAGAAAAAGTGTTCACAATGTATTAATAAAATTAATATGGAAATGCTGTGGTATATTGTTTTAATCCATAATTTTAAAGCAGCAATATAACACCTTGATATCTATATTTCCTATAAGGTAAAATTTGTCTCTTATTGCCTTATTTAAAAATATAAAATGCATGTATCTGATATTTTGCCATCCTTCAAAGCAGCTTGTTAAAAGGTTAACTTGCATCCTTTGACAACACACTGAATTCCTTCATGATACCTTGACTTTCTCCCCTTTACTAAAGGAGTCAAGTGTCCATCAGGTAATATTCCAACAATTCTTATATATTAAACCCTTCAGAACTCACAATCTTCCTGAAGGAGACTTAGGACTATGTTCACTATGATCACACATTGTCTTGGTACCATTACTTGATTAAAAAGAAAGTGATCATTATTTTTACTACCTTCTTTGTCCAACAAATCCAATGAATAGTTCTTATTTTCCATGGGCTTTGTATTAAATGATAAGGAGGTCACATTGTTCTGTGCAAGTGACTTATGAGGTTTTACATAAAATATTTTTTTCTCCTTATTCCTCTAACTCCCTTGTTGGTAGTACTAGGGGAACTGTTGGAACATGAATTGAAATAAGCATTTACAATCAATCAAATGTCTTGCCATGGCAAGATACATTCTTACTTAATTCAAACTACGTATGTTATCAAAATGGAAACTTTTTCTCTCATCAAAAAGATTTTTCTATGGCATAATTAAGTATTAAGTCTATTAAGGAAAGCCTAAAGATACAGGGATAAAGATATAGCCTTTTCTTAGACTTTCATTTTTTTCTCATACCTGTTTGTTTGTTTGTTTTTAATCTGAAAGTCAGTGCAACAAACAAAACAAGCAATAGAATACATGTGCTACTTTCTAAAAATATTTTACTCTAAGTAAATTTTTCATTAGGTTTTGGCATGAATCCACAATTATTTAAAAAACATTGATAGTTGTACCATCATGCAGAGAAGCTAAATACGTGAGAAAATATAAAAGAAAGCTTAATATATAAAGGAATTTGAGGACCAGAGTGAAACAGAAGAAAATGAGGATAAGTAAAATTTGAAGAGCTACTTGTTGAGAATTCCCTAAGACAGAAGAAATACATCAAGTCAGCGTTTACAAAATATGCATAACATCAAAATATAATATAAAAAAGAAAAGCAGGGGACCTCCTTGGTGGCACAGTGGGTTAAGCAACACACTATGAGGCAGACCATATCCACTGGAGCAGGAGTATGATCCCTGCCCCTGGCCAGGGAGGTGACCCACATGAAGCAGGCAGACCTCTCCTGCCTTGTCTGCTGCTCCCCTCAGCAGCGTGTTCCAGTGTATCTGCCTGTTCTGTTCCCCAATATGTCTGGTGGATTCTCTCATTCCCCACACCTCTGGCCTGTACCCCAGTGCTTGTATGCATAAATAAATAAATCTTTAAAAAAAAAAAAAAAAGAAAAGAAAAGAAAATGTAAGCATACTGCAGTAAAATTCCAGAAAATTAAATGCAGTGAGAACATATTAAAACAGTTGGTCTTGGTCGGTCCACAGCTAACTTCAAAGAAACAAGCATAAAACTGACAATGAATTGCTTAAAATGAAGAATAAAAGCAGATATACCATAGAAAAATACTTGAAAAGACTGAGTGAAAATAACTGTCAACATAGAAGTTTACTGTTAGTAAACAATTTTTAAAGCAAGATCTATATATAGATATTTTGATAAGAAAAAATAAAAAGCAGTTTTCCACCAAACCTGCACTAAAAATGCACACAGGGAGGGAAGCAACTGAATTAATTTCTTCATTAAATAAGAAAACAATATAAGACAGGATCATGAAAATATAGAAGAAAATGAGCAAGAAACAAATATTCTAAAGTAATAAATGGCACAAGTTAGAAAGTTTAAAAATAAGTCCACATAGTTATAGTCCTATGATTAATGAAAAAAAAAAATCCCTAAATAGAGGAACTGATTGTGTTTTCATTAATTTGTTCTGGATCAACTGATATCCAAACTCATAAAATAATGCTGAATATTTTTTCTCTAACTCACACAAAATTCAAAGAATATTAATATATACACATACATTTACATATACATATTAAAGATAGAAAGCTTCTGGACAATATGTGAGAAAATGTTCATAAATTCAGTGTTGACTAAACATTTTATACAACATTATACAGCAGTAACTGAAAAAAAATGTAAACCTGAAGATTATTTCATATAATTAAGTAAAAAAAGAAGTGGTATGAAAAAGAAACAAGATATCGATTCATTGCAAGTCTATTTAGTTTCAATTCTTTCATGTTGAAGATTAAAATTTATAAAATTTAAATAGGATTTCCAAACTGTTTACATTTTGTCCATAAAAATACATACTTTCAATTTGTTCTGTACTGCCTCTGGTACAGTTTACACTTCAACCAAGGAAGAAATTGGCAATGTAAACATTTCTGTCCGACTTTATCATTGAAGAATGAGATAATTATGTTCTATTCGATGGTGATATGTTGACTCTGTGATTGAATCTTCAGCTCTAAATAGTCCTGTGTGCTCACTGAAGCAAAAAATAACTTTTTTCAAAGGCCATCTTAGCTTTGCCATGTCTTTCTTTGTAAAAGAGAGATTTTCCAGCAACAAAACTCGCAGTTACCATACGTAGAAAACTTGGCAAAACATAACAAAACAACAATAACAATGCATCAGTGTTTCAGAGGAGGAAAAAAAAGCTCCTATAAACAAGAGAACCATTTTCATAATTTTATCTTAGGATCAAAAATGAAGCTGAACCCCAAACTTTACATAAGTTCAATTAGTGATTATAATTATAATGAATCTATAAATAAATAAAATAAAATCAAAATTTGTTTAAAATTCACATTACAGTGTAATAATTACATCTGTTCTATGGGTAGTCCAATAAAGGAAGGTGTACACAGCAAGGATATTTTATAACCACAATGATGTGCTGTTCTCTTTATTGTATTTGCTCATAAATACATAGACATTGAGTGACTTATAATACATTGACTTTAAAGTTGACAAAAGTTTTCTTCTTACAGAAGAGTTATTCTATGTAGAGGAGTTTGAATTATTAAATTTTCCTTTTATCATATTTCATCGTTCCTTTTTTTTCCATATCTATCCCAATTTCTTTAGTTAATTTTAATTTAACATTAATTTAGGATGAATATGTTAACTACTTCATAACCATTGTATTTATGAAGGCACAATACTTTCTCCAATGTATACTTTTATACATTTAATCTATTCCTTCCAAATTTGTTCAATTTTACTCTAAACATAACACCACTCAAAAATACTTACTTCCACAACTTTTTAGAATATGCTGATCTATTTATAAAACTGAGTATTTTACACAGTTTTTTCTTTTTATAGCATGAGATGTATGTTTCTTAAGGAAAACTATCACATTCTACACAAACAAATTAGAATATTTCAGACTAATTTTTTAATTTCCTTTGCAAATTTTTATTTTCATTTTGGAAATAAACTTTAGATAATTATTAACTTTGATTAAGGTTGCATGACTATTGATAATCATTTGAAAGGTGGAATGAGTAAGTATTCATGAAGCAAGAATATAAGACCCATAGAAAGAAAAAACTGGAACTTATCAGCAAAGATAGTCTATGGTCTGATTATAATTCTATTTACTGTCTTAACACATAGGAAAACTACTTCTCTGAAGGTAGGAAGCAATCATATCTCTTCTATCAGCTAGCAATAGTGATTTTAATCATCTAGTGCACACCAATTGTTATCTCATTATAAAAGATTAAATATGCTCCTCAGTGAAAAAGGAGAATTTCAATATTTTTAACAGAATTATTATACTTTCAATACATGGTTTATCACCTGCTATCAGTTTCCACTTCTCCTATTATTCCCCTTTCTTTCTGTTTTATGTATTTCCATAAGTGAGTTTTAGATCTGAAGTAGAGATGGCAAAGTAAGTAGCATTTACACTTCTGAAATTACTCTAAAGACTGTTATTAAATATTTAATCTATTGAAATCTACCCTACATTGCTATGGACTTATGGAAGATACACAAACTAACTAAATAAAATGAGATAATTAGACAGAGATAGAGTTAGGGGAAGATGGTGTCAGATGATATTTCCTGCTTTACTCTTACAAGGATCATCCACAGGTATTCTGAACTATGAGGACCGTATGACTAGGCCTAAACTGGAGTGCCTCCTGCACATTAGATCCAACCCTGACCACAACAGAAGGGACACTCAAAAAATCCAAATCTATACAACAAAATATGGGAGGAAATTTGCCTGGAGACTGTGGTAAAGGTGGAAACTGGCTGTGTAAGCCTGTGCTTCTGTGTTTGATTCCAGTCCTGTGGAGTGGATTGACTGTTGGGGAGGCATATGTAAAATTACTCAGGTGAGCTGGGCAGACAGGGTACCTAAGAAAGAAGACAACAAAATGCTGCCAGTGTCCATCCTGAGTCCTCAGTCTAGATTCTCTGAAGTGGCGTTAAAAGCCTGGCTGGCAGATTGTAGTAGTGTATGTCTGGAAACTAAGAGAAGAGGTATATCAGCAGTGCAACAAGCACAAGCCAACCACACACACCACTTTGATCACTGACTAGACCTCTTCAGGTTGTTCCCCTACTCTGACTGAGGGCTACAGAACAGTTCTCTACCACATAGAGCTCCACCTGGTGGAAGAATAGAACTTCTGTGTCCTTTGAAGGCAAATAAATGGAAACCTAGAAAGCTAAGAAATGGGGAGAGGGAAAAATATGACACATAGCACTTTAAATCCTAAAGGGACTTTTTCACCACAGAGAGAGAAAGAGTCACCAGAACATAACCAAAAGACATGGAACATCTTTTCTTCCTATCAGATGGAAAAGTCAAAATAGGCCTATATAAAGAAATTCAAAGTAATGGGGAAAAAACACAGAAAAGGTGATCAAAGATATATTTTAAAATATATATTTCTTTAACTATATACAACATGCAACTAATTATGTATATGTCAAATTTTATTTCCAAGCTATTAACAAAGAAAGACCTAACTCTTTATAAAGAAAATTCTCACATCCTAGCAACTTCTATTATCTTAGCACAATTATGCCTTTACAAAACATCTCTTCAGTTTTCAAAATATACCTAATTCTTATACAATTATTGTATGATTACACATTAGTGGCTCACTTCACAAAGTTTATTTTCCTGTTTTTTAAATAGAAATTAAAATCAATCTGTGGTACTCAGAACCTCTGACTTTATGTGTAAGGTAACTACTTAGAGTATATAAGTATAGAATATGATAAAATGAAGATATTATAAAGAATATTTCAATGTGAGTAGGAGGACAAAATAATATAAAGAAAATATTTTGGTCAAGACATAGCTTAATTAGTTTTAACATAATTATTCTACCTTAAAATAATGATATTTTAGAGGAAGAAATTATCATTCAATGAGATTATATGGAAAATAGTAGAAATAGCCTCACTGCTATTAAACTTCTTTACCATTCTATATTTGATAAGGTTTTTGCTAAGATGATCTTTTTTGCTAATATCATTCAGTTTTTTCAAGTTTATTAGTTAGACTATGACATACTCTCAGAGTAGCAATTTTTGCTAAGAATTTCCAAAAATTACATTACATTATGATTTGGGAGAATATCAATCAAAAATTTGAAATGTTTCCATCATGCTGTATAAGAATGTTACTTTTTTAATTTTTAGCTACATAAAATTAATTATAAATAAAACTTAAATCATTGTTTTTATATAACATATATTCTTCTAAAAAGATTGAAAAAAATTGTGTGAAGATAAAACCCCAAAAGTTACCCTATTAATTTATCCTTTTAATGAGCATTTAAACAACTTATGCCTTATCTCCCTTCGGGGTGATCATCATCAGTGACTACAACACATATAGCTGGAGGGGGAGTCATGAGCTACTTTATTCACAAAAGGTAATATTTTGTCTTATTGCAAATTTGGATACATTCTGAACAATTTTAGATTTCTGGCAAGCACCTTGAAACTTTCATTTAACTGATGCCAAAAGGGAATTATTAAGCCCTAATTTGTAAGATTAACAAGTATGAAAATTCAACCTTAGTTAAGAAAAAAATGACAGAACTCTTTCCTGAAAACCTGATGAAGAAAGGAGGACACTGGAACCACAAATAAGAATTATGACACGATAAAAATCTTATAAAGAATTGCTTCCTTAATGAATCTGTGATAATGCAAGTGTGCATATCAATAATTTGAGGAAATTGAACAATATCTTACCTGCCACAATGACTAGGTTTATCTACAAAACTATCTATGCATATTTTCTCAAATTCAAACTAAAATATCTATGGGAACATGCACAAGCATGCACAGCACACAAAACCAAAAACACATAAAAACAAAGAAAATGAGAACTGAAAGTGAACTTATTGCTATAATTAGTAGATGATTTTTAGTAAATACAAGTTTGAGAGAAAGAAATTGAAATTGCTTAGTTACTAAAATCCAATTAAGTCTGCTATTCTAAAGAAGGAAAATGTAAATAGAAACCCTTAGTTTCTTCTTTAATATGTACTCAGTATCTCATAATGTCACTGTATAATTTTCTTTTTCACTTTGCCACTGACAGATTTTGTTTCACCTTTTATTTTACATTTACTTTACTGTGGCAAGAACACTTAACATGAGAGCTTTTTAAAATATACTCTAGGCCTCCCTGGTGGCGCAGTGGGTTAAGCAACGCACTATGAAGCAAACCGCAGCCACTGCAGCACAAGTTCAATCCCTGCTGCCGGCCAGGGAGGGGACCCACATGGTGCGGCAGACCTCTCTTGCTGTGCCGGCTGCTCCCCTCAGCAGTGTACTTCCATTGATCTCCCTGTTCTGCTCCCAGCTCTCTGTGGTGAATCCTCTCACCCCCCCACACTTCTGGCCTGTACCCCAGTGCTTGTATGCATAAATAAATAAATCTTTAAAAAATAAAAATAAAATATACTCTAGATTATTGTTGATGATAGGTATAAGAGATCTGTAAAGCTTATTGTCTTGCTTTAATTGAAACCATATGCCCATTTATTAGAAATTCTTCCAGTGAGAGGGAGGTGCCAGGGCTTAAGAATAGTTGATTCCTTGTTATCATAGAACAGGAGGAAAAAGAAGAGTATGAAAAATTTATACAAACTTAGTACTATAGTTCTTTTAAAAAGTTTTTATTCCTTTGTTTTATAATAGCAGAAAATCAAGCAGTAAGAATAAAGAGGTTTTTTTCACATTAAATGAATATCTAATAGATTAAGGTAGTAGATTTATCAAGACCTTTTATTCAGTCTCCCGAACATCTTTTTATTCTGTTCACTTCTATCAGCATATTCACTACTGTAAAATTAAAGCAATGTCTCTTATCTGAATCACTACAATAGAATCCTAATTGCTCCTTTGCCTGAATCTTTCTCTCACCAGTTCACTTACCACACTGGAACAAAGTGATCTTTCTAAATATGCCATTCTTTTGTAAAAATGTTTAAATTATGACTAATCACTATTTTTGGATAGTCCAAATTCCTTAATAGAATTTATAAGACTTCTGTATTATATGGGTAATTTTTATTATTTTATCTCATTTCCTTCAAGAACCAGAAAATTGTGAGGTTGGTATGGTACACAGAATGATGTTCCCCCAAAGATGTTCACATCTTGATCCTCAAAACCTACAGAAATGTTACTTCACATGAAACAAGATATTTTGCAAATGTTTTTAAATTAAGGGTCTTGAGATGGAGCTATTATTTGGATAGAGCTAACATCATCATAAAAGTTCTTATGAGAAGGAGAGAGGAGGTACTAGTTATGATAATGTTGTGATAATAGGTACAAATATGCTGGAAAGAGAGACTGGTTTTGTACTTCAGACTTCCAGGACTACAAGAGAATGAGTTTGTGCTATTGTAAAACAAAAAAGATGATTTCAATTTGTTATAGAATCATTTGGAAACTATTATAGTTTGAAAATCAAAGGAGCCAAAAGAAGTAATTCAAATCTATGAAGCAATAGAAAATATAGGCAGAAGAGTAAATAGGAGGATCCATGAGACAAAAGATACTGTAGACACTGGAGAGGTTGGGGGTGGGGGTGGGGCAAATAAAGGTCTATATAAAGGAATAGATGCTTCAGGTATGTGAACTGGAATAGATAATATTCTAAAGATTTAAAATACTTCCCAAATTAAAATTTCAAAAGCTATTTATATGATTTGACATGTGGATTTAAAATGTACATGGGAATGCAAACGATCCACAGTAACTAAGGTAATTGAAAAAGCAGTATTTATTCCATCACAGTGTAATACTTAGTATAAAGTTACAATAATTGAGATAGAATCATTAAAATAGAGTGTTGGAACAAAATAGAGAGTATAGAAACAGACTCATACATACATGAATTATTGATTTTCACCAAAAACATTACAGCAATTTAAGGTACAAAGGAAGGCTTTATTTTACTTCAATGTGCTACAGCAACTGGATTTCTTATTGAAAACTTAATTATTGACTCTACTTTCTAACATATTCAAAATTAATTTCAACAATATATAAAAGTTAAAACTATTGTTTCTAGAAGAAAAGTAGAGAAAATATTTTGCAACCTGGAGGAAAATAGATTTTAGAAAAAAAAAAAACTCTTGATATTAAAGTTTAAGAAAAATAAAGCTAAAATCTAGATCAAAGTTCTTGAATTTCTTATAAATGAAGTCATAGCATATGTTTTCTTTTGTGTTTGGAGACTTTCACTAAATATAATTATTTTAAAATTAATCTATATATTATTCTGTGTATCACCAGTTCCTTCATCTTTATTACTAAGTAGTATTCCATTTCACAATTAATGAATATAATTAATCTATTTTTATATTATAGATATTGTTGAGTCATTCTGTGTTTTAGGTTATAATGACTAAAACGGATATAAATATTGTTGAATACATTGCTTTTGGTGTGAACATCTGTTTCTATTTCTTTTGGAAAAACATAGTGGAATATAAAATAGATACACGCTTAGGTTTACAAAATGCTAGTAAAGCTTTTCACCAAAGTTACTGTTGCATATGAAACTAGCATCACCAATATGTGAATATTTTAATACTCTCTCAGCTTAATGCTGTCAGTCTTTTACATGTAAGCCATTTTAGTGTATTGAGGAATGGTTTTAGTTTGTATTTTCCTTAAAGCTATTTGTGTATAGCATATCTTCATGTATATAATGGCCATTCTTCTATATGTCATTGAGAAATATGTTTAAGACTATTGCTTATTGCGTTGTTTTTTTCTGCATTTTTTGAATGATAAGAACTCTACATAAATTCATTTGTTTCAGATATTCAATATAAATATATTTGCTATTCTTTAACTATAGGATATTTTTAATAAAACCATTTTAATTTAGATGAAACACACGTTATCATTTTATTTCCTTTATAGTTATTAGCTTGGTGTTGTGTCAATGAAACTTTGCTTTCCCTAATTACAAATACATTTATATATTATTTTTTTTAAGTTTTTTAAATTTATTTATGCATACAAGAACTGGGGTGTAGAACAGAGGTGTGGGTGAGGGGTGTGAAAGGATTCACCAGAGAAAAGTAGGGATCAGAACAGGTGAATCTACTGAAATACAATGCTGGGGGGAGCACTGGGCAAGTTATGAAAAATACTTGTAACGGATAACTAAATCATAAAATTTAAATATAAAAATTTTACTATTTTTATAGTTTAGTTTGAATATAACTTTGTAGAAATTATATTCTACCAGTTTGCAAAAATCAATTTAATGGAGGTAGACTATTAATTGCTTCATTCTATAAACATTCATTAAGCATCATATGTCTGCCACAAATGATTAACTTCAAATTTAGAAGAGAATATGGTATCTAATTGCAATTGTGCTGAATGTTCTCTCCTGTTAATAGGAGGACATCTTTTTAAAATGATGTATGTGCATTCATGCATATGGCTAATCACATAAACAGATAAGAATATAATAAGTTATTATAAAAATGTGTACTTTATATACATGCAATTATACACCTTAAACATATACAGTTTTAGTTGTTAATTATACTTCAATAAGGCTGGAGAAGTGTATTATATAACAAGTCATGAATTTATTTTGATAGGTACAAAGTAAATATGTATTTAGATACAGACATTATAATGTAGGTTTTTATAAACATATTGACTTAAAACTATCTTTAAAGTAATTGAAACACCTCATTCACTAAGGATGTACAGAAAGATATGTTAGAAAACAATGATTGCATAATCTTACTTATATGAGGAGACTAAAATAGTTAAAGTCATAGAGGCAGACAGTAGAATGATAGTTACCTGGGACTGCGGAGAGAAAAGATTGAGAAGATGAAGATTTTGACACAAGAAGTATAAATTGTCAATTATAAAAGATGACTAAGACTTTCTGGTCAAATTAACAAAATATTAATATAGTTAACAATACTGAATTGTATGTTTGAAATGTGTCAGAGGGTAGATCTTAGATATTCACATCACAAACAAAAAAGTAGGGAAGGAGGAGGAGAAAGAGAGAGAGAGAAACATGCAAGGAGGTTGATAAGTTTATTAATTTGAATGAGGTGATTAATTCATGTGTCTGTATACCAAATCATGCATTTGTATACCTTAATTTTTTAATTGTCAATTATACTTTAATATATTTGAGAGGTGAGTATAAGATTTTAGTTTTAGCACAATGTGAAATTAAATTTCTTAATACCCAGAAGGAAAAAAATACTAGCAATTTTTTTTTTTTTTTAAAATGAGCACATTCTGTATCTATTGTCTTGTTTACCATAATGAATTAGATTCAATTAGTAAATAGAAATTAGCTGTACTACAACATGAAGAGAACAACTGAAACATTCAGAAGATAAAAAGAAATACTTTCATGTTTAATCCAATCATTTTCTAGCTATTAGAGAAAGACAAAGAACAATAAGCACATATTACTGAAACCCAGACTAAAATAAGAACATTTCTAAAAAAAAGTATCTCCACATAATATCTTTCAGCAGTATGTTATATTCACAAATATATATGTGGGGGAATAAATTCATATAACATGTTATGTTTTCTAGGGAAAATAGAGTTATCCCAAGAATGCAAAATGGGATGAACATAAAATAGTTTTCATAATTTAACACATTAATAAAATAAAGGAGAAAATCATGTTATTTATTTTCTTTAGTTGTAGAACAATGTGAAGAAGAAATTTAGCATGAATTCAAAGTTTTGCATGTTAGGAGTGGAAGGGAACTTACTTTGATAAAACCTATCCATAAACTGAAAAAATAAATCCCTAAAGCAACTCTCCAACAAAATGGTCAAATGTTGAAAGCATTTATTTAATATAAGAAACAAACTTAGGATGGTCAATATGACCACTGATTCTCAAGTAAATAAATTAGCTAATAAATTATTTATTATATCACTGTATATTTAAAAATGTTCAAAAAAGTCAGAGACACATATTTAGATTTTTAAAAGTTATCAGTTTTAATAGATATAAATTGATATGCATGCAGAAGTCTACTGGGCTTTTTATTTAACAGGAAAAATAGCATCATTACATTTGATTTTTTAAAAAATAGCATTTATACTTACAAGGAGAACTTTACAAGTAAAATCATCAAATGGTTTTAAATAAATTGCAAAAAAAAGGCTTCATTGCTAGTATCTATAACAACTTAGCAATTACTTTATATAATTGATCAAGGTAATTAATAATTATAGTTCATTAATATTAATTCAAATGTTCTTTGTTAATTATATATAATTATAAAGTATAAGTTAAAGGAAAACAATTACATTTTTATCAGTTAATAAATTCATATAGAGATGAATATATATAATCACAGAGGGGACTGAATATTGTTTATAATTCCCTCTAAATGTGTCTATAGATTTCGTGCAGTCCTAATTAATGTTGCAACAAGTTTTGTTGAAACTTGAAACATTTACTGTACAACTTAAATGGATTAATAAATAGCCAAGTATAAATCACACCTGTGAAGAATAAAGTGATGGGTTGTTCCTTATTTGATGTCAGGAATTACTATAAATCTAGTCAAGTAAAATGTAATATCAGAACTATGCAGAAAATATACAAGATAGAAATTATTAGTACTATATTTTTAATGATATAATATACAGCAAAGAAATAAAGTCAACTTCATCTAAGTGTGTCAATAAATCTCAAGCAAAACAAGTGAAGGTCAAATCACAGTAAAAATATATATATTATGGTTGTATTTAAACCAAAAACAAAAAAAAAGGCAAAGCTTAGTAATATATTT
Source organism: Galemys pyrenaicus (assembly GCA_019455555.1). Lineage (NCBI taxonomy): Eukaryota > Metazoa > Chordata > Mammalia > Eulipotyphla > Talpidae > Galemys > Galemys pyrenaicus. Next base: position 870,618 of record JAGFMF010011647.1, on the reverse strand, counting down.
TCTAGGGCCTAAGTAAATAAATACCACCAAGGGCAAAACAACTACAAATTCAGTATAATGTTTCTTGTGAGTATGAATAGGAAGAATAAAACTTTTCATTTCTGAGGTTCTGTGATGGTTGAGTATGGGTTTAAGTTGATGGTTTGTTTCCAAGGGGTAAAATAAATGATGTTCCAGTGAGAACACTGTATAATTTATACAGTTAACAAGTTAACAAAAATATCAAGGACTTGTGTAAAGAAATTTCATGTGAATAACAAAAAATCCTCACAGTTGTTCCATAGTGTGGTATAAGAATCGAAATGTTCAGACTAATCCATGGAATCGTTTAATGTTGACCACTCCTCCCAGCCCATAATAGTAGAGTAGAAACAATATCCTTTAGCAATCTCAAAACGTAAAAGATGCATTAAAGAAGCCCCTAACAAAAAACCTTTGTATTCACAGAAATGGACCTCCCCAAACCATAAAGATCAGGGAGAATGTTGGACAACTATAAACTTTAGTGCTAATTCCAATTGCAGATGCACTATATTTACTAGAAGAAAACATCACAGTCTCTTGAACTTGGCATGTGGCTATTGATAGGGAAAATTGAATGCTTTGTTTCCAGTCAGTGAAGAAGAGTAAAATGCTATAATCAAGGGAATTTTAAGCAGGAAAGATTTGCTGCCTTGCCCAGGGTAGATTTTGATGGTCTGAGACTTTGGGGGAATAAACTCTCCAAAATAACAAATCTTCCACCAAAAAAGTGAACATGACCTTGGTAGGACAATAGGTATTTTGGAGACAACATGTAACCCCCTGGGGACACTGTTCTGGTTGGTTGGTCAGGTAGATTAGAGAACTGAAGACATTTAAGTAGAACCCACAAGTTCACGTTGCAATACCCTTGCCCTACTGCTCTGAACACATGGTCTGGCACATTTGGAGGCTCCAGTAATAACTGCAGTAGAGAAGGACTCTGTCTAGTAGCCTCTAATGGAAGAGTTTTAGCACAGATCCCAAGATTCCTAGAACAGAAAATTATTTCTTGTTCAAATAGCCCAGAATGATCAGTTATAAACTAAACAATACTAATGTCTCAACTTGCTCTAAGGGATGCCTTGATTTATATGAATTGATATTTTAAGTAAGCATGAGCCACTTATTTAAGATTTCTAATAAAACCTATTACAATGCCATTGTATTATTACTTAGTGCACATGAACTAAATATCCCTTTGCTCATAAAGTAAAAATCAGTATAGATTGTTAAAAAATACTTTTTTTTTCTGCTTGCTGTTCGAAAGAAAGCAACATATCTATATAATGTAATATTCCATCATCTCATATTTCATGGAATCACTAAGAGAAACACGAATAATTTAAATAGTTAATTTAAAGAAGGGGCAAAAAAGGTAGAAACACCTGTATTTATCATTATATGATCAACTTAGAAAGTGAAACTTCATGTAACTATAGAAGCACATATCTTTGGTAAGTAGTAACATTTCTAAATGTGGAGCTTATATCAGAAAGCCTCAGAAGTTTAAGACATGGGGATTCCACAGACCACATTGGAAATAATGATTTAAAATTTACAAAAAGCAGAACAATGTAACAATATAACTTCTCTCATAATATTTCTTCCTCACATAAATTCCTAAAAAAGATAAGATAGTCTACTTTCTTTAATATAAGAAATTAAGATTCATAGAGGGTGTGATAAAACTTTTCTTAAAATTTTGTTCTTGATTATCTGATCTTAGGAGTTGAGAAAGACACTTGGGAAGTGATAAAGAACATTTTAGTGGCACACATATATTTCAGTATAAAATTTGAATGATTTGATAGTAATATTTATCATAAATCAAATAATGTAACTACCAGCAGCTAAATCTAATCTGGGAGAAATCATTAGCAAATACTGTTACAGGGCAGGGAAAGGAGCACCCCAGAACCCCAACCTGCTCTCTCTAAATGGATTCTGCCATCCTTTGCATCAAAACAAACATAAGACCTTTAATGGAAAGGAACTTTAATACAATTAGGGAACAATACAGAAAGGACAAAGAATATAGTTACTAAGTTAAGCACCCAAAGTTACCCATCTCCTTGAGGGTAAAAGTCCAGCCAAATAGGATTGGCCCAAAGCATGGTCCAAAAGCCTGCCACACGTCTAAAAGACCTTTCATTGGAGATCCATTGAAAAGGGTCAGAAAGAGTCAGACAAATCTGGGAGGAAAAGAGCAAAATCAAAATCAAGATGAAAGCTGCCATTATTAAGCTCCCCACGGGTCTCTCACCCACATCTGCTCTAACCAGTCTAAGACCAAGAAGCAAGCAGTTTCTTCACATGTTCCTCTGCTCCACATGCCTCATCAATGTCTCCTTGTTGCTCTCCATCCTGCTTCTTTCTTTCTCCCTTCCTTCGGTCCTTCCATCTCCTCTCTCCAGCATCTTCTTATCCCAGCTCAGCTCCACCCTACTTAGGGTGAGACCGGAATCCTGGAACTTCCCTTTTTTCTGGGGACCACCCTGTTATAATACCTGTTTTAAAACTATTTGTTTCAGGGCCCTCCCCTGGTGGCGCAGTGGGTTAAGCAACACACTATGAAGCAAAACTCAGCCACTGCAGCACTAGTTCGATCCCTGCCTTCGGCCAGGGAGGTGACCCACATGGCGTGGCAGACCTCTCCTGCCTTGCCCGCTGCTCCCCTCAGCAGTGTATTTCAGTCAATCTGCCTGTTCTGCTCCCCATTCTGTCTCGTGGACCCTCGCACTTCTGGCCTGTACCCCTGTTCTCATATCAATAAAAAAATAAATCTTTAAAAAAAAAAAAAGAACTATTTGTTTCAAAAGGATGTACATCAGTCAACTTCCACAGGAGTCAACTAACTCAAGATTAAGCTAGTGGAATAAGAAAAAGGTCTAAGACTCCAGTCATTACTATGTTTTCTTTCTAATGAGCCTATTATCCTGATTAATAGTCATCTGTCCTTTTTTAAGTACCTGATGTTTAAAATTTCTTACTTTGATTCAACTACTTTTGAGGTATAAGTAGAGCTGAAATAGGTTGTAAATTACTGAAAGTACACCACGGATGTCATTCTTTAACAGAGGATATTTAATAATCTTAAGGTCAAAAAGGTATTAAGTGGCAGAGCTGAAATTCAAAGTTCTTTTGAAGGCACATTTCTTGATTTTTTTCCTTCTACATAGATTATGGCTAGAGTTTAGTTTAGCTTTCTCAAGTTGTGTTTCCTTATGAAAATTATATTTTTAAAGAAAGTATTTTAAAGATCTAATTACTGTGGTGTTAATTTTGTTGCTGCTGAAAAGTAAGTAAATGTTTTTAAACTCTGAAATTCTCCAACACTGCCTAATCTTGCCATATACAAATAGAAATAAACATAAGGGACAATTCAGACAACATCCTTAACTGTAATACAGGGTTTTTCCAAAAAAACTCAACACAGAAGAGAGAACCAATGTAGCAACAATGACATAATTGCCTGGATAGAAGAGCATGTTTAACCTGAAACACAGAAAGATTTTTGACTTCTTTCCCCTATTCCTAATGTAATAGGGTGGTCCCCAAGAAAAGGGGGATTTCCAAGATCCCTGCCCCACCCTAAATAGGGTGGAGCTGAGCACTGATAGGAAGATGCTTAAGAGGAGAGTGAAGAAGGAAAGAAGGAACCAGGATGGAGAGCACCAAGGAAATCTGGAGGAGGCACATGGAGCAGAGAGACATGTGAAGAAGCTGCACTTGCTTTTTGGTCCTGGACTGGTTGGAACATATGTGGGTGAGAGACCCATGGGAAGCTTCATAATGGCAGCTTTCATCTTGATTTTGATTTTGCTCTTTTCCTCCCAGATTTGTCTGACCCTTTTCTATGGATCGCCACAGAAAGTTGCTTTAGACTTGTGGCAGGGTTTAAGGCCTTGCTTTAGGCCTATCCTTTTTGGCTGGACTTTTCCCCTTGAAGGGATGGGTAAATTTGGATGCTTGATTAAGTAACTATATCCTTTGTCTTTTCTGTATTGTTCCCTAATTGTATTAAAGTTTCTTTCCATTAAAGGACTTTTATGTTTGCCTTGATGCTGCAAATGGCAGAATCCATTTAGAGAGGCAGGTTTGGGGGTTCTGAGGTGCCTTTGCCCTATCCTGTAACACTAACAAAGTACAGTTTTCAAAAACAAGATTTTACATTGGCTAGGAATTGTTAAGTCAAAGGGAAAAATATGACAGAAAGGGGTGTTTGGGGAAAGTTTCTATTGTGTTTTGTGGTTCCTTAAGTAAATTAAATACTTTCTCTGATCTTCACTTTTCTTAGTGTTCATTGAGAATAGTGGAGAGATTTAAAGAAACTGAACATAAAAAGCAGCGATCAGCTTTATTGAACTATATTTGGTGTGATTTTTATGAAGTTAGTAAATTAATGCTTTCCACTAAGGCTAATGAAAAAGTTGTTGCTAATCAGTTACCATGTGCCTTCTAGAATATAGAAACAGGTAATCACAGACACTTCTATAGATAAAGAAAACAGAACAAAGACTGTGGCTAAAACGATCAGGTTAACAGGATACGATCATGATCTCATTAAATTAACATTTAAGTGGCATTTCGGGTGCTGGATAGTGAGTAATGAGTGAACAAAACACCAAAGGGGAATTGAAATAAAGAAATGTCTTTTTCACATGCCCTAGGAAAAGTACACATCCTTAAGAGGGACACAATAAAGGAATCTCCATAAAAAGGGGAGGCTCCAATTTCCCTACTCCACCTAAGGAGGGCACAGTGAAGGAGCATGGGTGAATTGGTGGCAGGAATTTCACAGGGGCTACACCTAAGAGGAGAAAGTATACACTATACAAAAATGAAGAATGATATAAAATACATTTTTTAAAATAATAATTTAAAAAAGGGAAAAAATGTTGTATTATAGGACAGGGAGAGGGGGACCCCAAAGCCCCCAAAACTACCCACTGTAAATGGGTTCTGCCATCTGCCTCATCAAGACAAACATAAAAGTCCTTTAATGGAAAGGAACTTTTGATACAATTAGGGACCAATACAGAAAAAACAAAGATATAGTTACTAAGTCAAATGTCCAAGGTTACCCATCACCTCGTGGGTAAAAGTCCAGACCAAATAGGATAGGCCCAAAGCAAAACATGAAAGCCTGCCACAAGTCTAAAGCATCTTTCCATGGATCAGATAAATCTGGGAGGAAAATAACAAAAATCAAAATCAAGATAAAAGCTACCACTGTTAATCTCCATAAAGGTCTCTCACCCACATCTGTTTCAACCAGTCCAGGACCAAAAAGAGCAAGCACAGTTTCTTCATATGTCTCTGCTCCATATGCCTCCTCCAGGTCTCCTTGCTGCTCTCCATGCTGCTTCCTTCTTTTCTCCTTCCTTTTTCTCCAGTCTCCTCTTCAACATCTTCCTATCCTTGCTCAGCTCCACCCTACTTAGGGTGGGGCAGGGATCTTGGAACTTCCCCTTTTGCCAGAGGTGTGGGGGGTGAGAGGATTCACCACAGACAGAGTGGGGAGCAGAATAGGCAGATCAACGGAAGTACACTGCTGAGGGGAGCAGCGGGCACAGCAGGAGAGGTCTGCTGCACCATGTGGGTCCCCTCTCTGGCCGGCAGCAGGGATCAAACTCGTGCTGCAGTGGTTGCAGTTTGCTTCATAGTGTGTTCCTTAACCCACTGCGCCACCAGGGAGGCCCGGAACTTCCCCTTTTCCTGGGGACCAACCTGTTACAGTTGGATCAGTAAAAAAATAAAGAAATAAAATAAATAAAGTTGTAGGAGACTTGAAAGAGACACAGGAGGGGAGGAGACACGTGTAGCAGAGAGACAGAAGAAGGAGTGTATGTTTGCTTCTCAGCTTTGAACTTGTAATAGGGACTTGGGGTACAGGGAAGGAGGGATATGGAGAAGACACTTACATAGACACTTGAAAGACTCCTGCATGATGATGAGAGCATTCACCAGCCTATTCCCATACAGGGCCCTTTCTCATAAGACTCTCATTGTCCAGAGCCAAGATACCAGAGATAAGCTAGACTACTTAAACTGACAGCAATAAATAACTCCAGCAGACCGCACTGGCAGGAGAGACTCCTGCCCCTGGCAGTAAATCCAGTAAATCCCAGCACACCCCCACTCCTACACCAAAACAATCCCTCTAACCTGACCCTATAAAGACCTGTTTTCCAAATTTCAAGTTGCAATTCTCACTCTGCAGCCACCTAGAATCACCCCTGCCATCACAGGCAAATAAAGTCAAATAAAGCCTGCCTTCTACAATCTGATACTCTTGGCCTCTTTTCTTTTCTAACAGATGAGAAACACAAGGAGGCAGACAATGCCAGCCTTTGTCTTGATTTGTACTTTAATTTTTCTCCTTTCATTCTAGTTTACTTAGTCCTTTTTAGCGTTTTCTATGGCTCCCCTCTAGAAAGTGCCTTAGACTACAAGCGTTTGGGCCTGAGCAGCCCTGCTTTTGGTCAAGCTTATTTGGCCAGCCTTTTACCCACAAGGGGAAGAGAATTTGTCCTCTAACAGGACTGTTGGGGAGTTCAAGGCAGTATGCAAAGAGAGAGAGGCTGGACCTGCAGTATATGCCTTTGTTAGAGGCTAGGTTGGAGTGATTTGGGGTTCCACAACTAAGGGTAGTTTGTTTGCTTGCAACAAAAAAGAGTGTAGTTTTATAAACTCTATGGTTTTATTTAAGGGGCTTAAAAGAGGAAGGTTCTGGATGGCAGGTTAGATGGTTGATCATGTGTGGTTTTAGAGACATTTATTAGAAATTTAAATTACTCATGAGTACACATAACCATATCATCTGTCATCTAGCATATGCTCACAGGAGGCAGTAAGGCAGTGTCAGTTTAACCCCCGCAGGCCTGTGGGCCAAACAATGTGGAAATGGAGGCAGCAGCAACAGCCAGCGGCACCTTAGTCAAATTCTCAAATTCTCTCTCTCCCTCACTCTGCCATGGAAGCTTTCTCTAGCAGATATTCTCTCATCTCATTAGTAAGAACTAAGTCAAGGGAACTGTTACCAGTAGTAATAACTTTGCCTTCTGTGATAGGGGTAGGCACCACCTCATTTTAAATAAAGGGAACACTGCTTGATACTGGAATAGCCCCTATGTTTAGTTACCCAGGATGAAAGATGGATGTGATTATAGAGACTGCCATTTAGGGTACAATGATTAGTTCTGTTTGTCTTTTGGATCATTCACATTTAAAGAGACTATTAATATCTTTGAATTAATATCTATCTTTTAGCTGCTTTCTATTTGTTTTTTGTTACTTGTGTTACAGGGCAGGGAGAGGAGCACCCAGAACCCCCAAGCCTGCCCTCTCTGAATGGGTTCTGCCATCCGCCGCATTAAGACAAACATATAAAACCTT
>JAGFMF010011647.1:810700-863005 GCA_019455555.1 Galemys pyrenaicus | reverse complement strand
TCCTTGCTGTTCTCCATCTTCCTTTCTTCTTTTCTCTTCTCTGCAGAAATCTTCTTATCCTCAGCTCCACCCACTTAGGGCGGAACCAGGATTTTGGGAGCTTCCCCTTTTCCTGGGACCACCCTGTTACACTTGTATTTATTTTTTCTGCCTTATTGGACTTGAGGATTTCTATGATTAAATTTTATAGCTTCTATTCATCTATTATTTATGCCACTTTTAAAAAGTTCCTTTAAGGTTGCCTGAGGGTTTAGCATATGCATTTAAAAATTATGAGTCCACCTTGAAGTAATATTCAATACATCATATGTACTATAATGACTTCATTAAGGAATACTCCTAATGCTTCCTTCCAATTTTTTATACTGTTGGTGTCACATAGTACACTTATTTCTATGACACAAGCACAAAACACAGACACTTATTTTGTTTAGTTATTTTTTTAAAGATTTGTTTATATATGCATACAAGAACAGGGCTACAGGCCAGAGGTGTGGGAGGTGAGATGAGTCACCACAGACAGAGTTGGAAGCAGAATAGGCATTGACTGAAATACACAGCTGAGGGGAGCACAGGGCAAAATAGGAGAGGTCTGCTGTGCCATGTGGGTCACCTCTGTGGCTAGGGATCAAATTCCTGTTGCAGTGACTGTGGATAGCTTCAGAATGCTGCGCTTTAACCCCTTGCACCACCAGAGAGGCCCCTATTTTGTTTAAATAGTTGTTTTTAAAAGAATTTTTAAAAAATAAAATATTTTAAATTACCTTTATTTATTCTATTTCCAAAGCGCTTCATTTCTCAGTGTAGCTTCAGACTTCTGACGTATATAAAACATTCCTTCTGCCTGAACTACTTTTTATAATGTTCATTGTAATTATAGCAGAGTCAGTCTTCTGGTATTTATAATCAGTTTTTGACTGAAAAAATATTTTCACTTCTTTTTATATAATTATTTTATTTTACCTTTACTCCATGTCAGTATACTTCATTTTAAAGACTTCAGTATGTATAGAATATGGAGTGGCAGTTTATTTTACACTAAGTGCTTTAAAGATGTCATTATATTTAGCTTTTGCTTCCATGATTTCTGATGGGAAGCCTGTTACAAATATTATACATGTTTATCTGTTGGTGATGGATTTGTCTTTAATTCTGTACTCAAAATCACCTCCCTAACATTGTCTCATCAATATGAAAATGATATGGAATATGCCTATGTAACTTTTGTGTGTGAGGATTTCCCTTTTTTTTGTTTGTATGTTTACATTTATCCTATTTATGATTCTCTCTGAATTTCATGGCTCTATATTTTCTTGTTTCTCAGTTATTTAATATTTCATCTTTTATTCTGCACCTGGGATTCCAGTTTGCACACACAATAGTGAATTCCTCAGACCTGGCCTACTCAAGATGCACAGAACAAGTAATCTCATGATATCTCTTTGACATACTGGATGTTTCAAGCTAAAATAAATTGTGACCTTGTAAGATAAGGAGGAATTCTTTGCCTCCCCTAGTCAGAAAAGATACTGCCACTCCCTTAATTACCTGAAGATGAAGATAGGGGGTATGATCTAGATTGCCTCTAGAAATGATTTATTTTTGAGACCTAACTGTATTACTGGATAACCTGAGTCACTCTTTCCTAGTTATGTAAAGTCTCCCTTTTTTTCCTCTTAATGCCTTAGATCTCACCTGATGGAAGCTAGGAGTAGAAAATTTGGTAAGGAGACATTGCAAAACCAACACAGAAGTCCAGAAGCTAGAAGCAGAGGTTAAAATGATTAAAATAGTCATTAAATAAGCTATATAGAGAAGTAAAGTATCCAGAGGTGCAGACTGAGGTTCAGACTAGGTGGGGATATGAAGACTAGGGGCTATTATAAAATAATCACTGGTCCTTCTGTTAGGGGGAAAGGTAGTCCTGAATGGATTACACAGATGGATGTGTGGACTCCAACCCCCACTCCAGACCACCAGTGTTCCAGAACCACAAATCCGATAAGATGATTATCGAAGAGTGGATCACTGGGACCTGAGGGTGTAGTTAAGCAGCCAGGCTGGCTATAAAACCAGAGGTGAGCCTTGGGCTTGCTCCCTTCCTTTAGGAGCCATCTCTCTTCCTTGGGAGCCATCTCTCTTTTCCTATGGAGCCATCTCACTTGACTCGGAGCCAGCTCTCAACACACCATTGCTTAGAAGATATTGTAGGATATTTATGGATTTGTATCCCTCTGTTTCCCTTGGTATTATTACTATTTTATTCTCCTTCTTTCATAAAATAAAACCTGTTAATAACTTTTGTCACCTGTACCTGAAGCTGGGATTTATTATAAAAGACTTCTGAGCGCACGGGTAGAGGACCAAGTGAGGGAAACCCATTTTATATTAGGGTTGCCCTGTAACACAAAATGAATCTCTCTCAAAGAGACAAAATAAGTGCAATTTCTGCACTGGACAGATGCAGCTCTCCTGTGCGCCTGTGACTATGCAGGTGTTTCTCTTCACTGACCTCCTCCCTTGGCAAAGTAGCAGAGGCAGCTCCTCTCAAGGCTGCCGCCTGTGACATGCAGCCCTCTCTGAGCAAACCATGTCCCTTTCTGGTGCAGTTCTTCACCTGCTTGTGTGTGTGCAAGTGTCCTCTACTTCCCTTCCTTTTTATAATAAACCTGCTCTTTTGAATATACCTAAATGGCGCGTTGAGAGCTAGCTCTGAATCAAGTGAGAAGGCTCCAAAGGAAGAAAGAGCCCAAGGCTCACCTCTCTGGTTTTATAGCCAGCCTGGCTGCTTCACTCCACCCTTAGGTCCTAGTGATCCACTCTTTGATAATCATCTTATTGGATTTGTGGTTCTGGAACACTGGTGGTCTGGAGTGGGGGTGGGAGTCCATAAACCTATCTATGTAATCCATTCAGGACTACCCTTCCCCCTAACAGAAGAAGTGTGGCTGAGAGACCTGTGGGCAGTGAACAACAGCAAGCTTTATCTTGATTTATATTCTGATTTTGTTCCTTTCCTTGTAGATAATGGAGGTTGAGGATAGAAAAACTGGAAAGGAGGAAACACACGACCAGAAACTTGGATCACACAATGCCAAGACCTGGAGATGGAAGTGGAAGGGATTAACATCTATTAACATAGCTATAGAAACTAAGATCCTTAGGTGCTAACACCTAAATCACAGGCACACAATTCCTGAAGATATCAGACTGTTGTGGGAGGATCAGGAGCACAGAACTGAAGGTGAGGATATGGAGAATAAGGGCCATTATAAAAATCTCCCTTCCCTTTCAAATTCTACATAATTATCAATAACAACAATCTAACCACCTGCAAAGATTAACCTCTCCCTATTGAAAGAAGTTGATAAAACCCAGCTGCCCCCACAAAGCCGTTCTTTCTGCTCCTTTGTGTCTTACAAGTGTCCTTTATTCTTCTCTCCCTTTCTCTAGTAAGCCTGCTCTTTTAAATATAACTAACATCTGTCTCAAGGTAAAACTCACCTGGGTAGGTGCTGCTGAAAGGGGAGTTATGGTGAAATTGTTACAGGGCAGGGAGAGGAGTACCCCAGAAACCTCAAACCTGCTCTCTCTAAATACGTCTGCCATCCACAGCATCATGACAAAACATATAAGACCTTTAATGGAAATAACTTTAATACAATTAGGGAACAATACAGAAAAGACAAAGAATATAGTTACTAAATTAAGCATCCAAAGTTACCCATCTCCTTGAGGGTAAAAGACCAGCCAAACAGGATTGGCCCAAAGCAAGGCCTGAAAGCCTGCTGCTAGTCTAAAGCATCTTTTGGCAGAGACCCATATATAGAAAAGGGTCAGAAAGAGTCAGACAAGTCAGGGAGGAAAAGAAAAAAAATCAAAACCAAGACAAAAGTTGCCACTGTTAACTTCTCCACACATCTCTACCCGCATCTCTTTCAACCAGTTCAGGACCAAGAAGCAAGAGTTTCTTCACATGTCTCTCTGCTCCCTGTGCCTCCTCCAGTTCTCCTTCTTGCTTTCTATGCTGCTTCCTTCATTCTCCATTCTCCTCTCCAGCTTCTTATCCTCCCTGCTCAGCCCCACCCTCCTTTGGGTGGGGCAGGGAACATGAAACTTCCCTTTTTCCTGGGGACCACCCTGTTTCAAAACCTTTCTCAGAGTGAACCCAAGGACCCCATATCCCAACCCACTGACTCCAAAAAGAATGACATCACAGACATGACTGCCCCCTTCTGTGCCTTTCCTGTAATTTCCCAACAAAAAGTGCCTTAAATTTGTGGTAAGCTTGAGGCCTTAGTAGTTTTGCTTTGTGCCAACCCTCTTTGGTTGGGTATTTACTTACAAAGGATGAGTGACTTTGGATGTTTAATTGGAAGCTCTTATTCTTTCTTCTATCTTTCTATTGCACACTACTTCTTGTTAGAGTCCCGTATTGACCTCCCCTCAAAGGGACAGAGAACACTCACTATAATGCAAGTCACACAACGAGGTTTTATTTCCAGCTAACTGGGGTCCGCCTATCTGCCCAATGCAGCGGGTTTCAACAAGGACCCTGAGCACTCAAAGACCAAGGTTTATATAGTATTTTCCAAAACATCCAACTCACAGTAATTTTCTAGAACTATACATTTTTCTGCTTTGTGCCATATCCTGGTGATCTGACAAGATAAGCTTTTCAGCCAAAACATCTGGTCCCAAAGATATGACCTCCCCGTTTCCTGATTTCTTAGTTCCTTCTTCCCCAAGTCCCCATCCCCAACATTCTGGTGCCTCAAGATTACCTAGTTTCCCCTTCCCCAAGTCACGTACTCAGTGAAATGGCTTCTTGGAGTTTAAGATGGCTGTTCTCATGCTAACCTACTCTTACACTTCTATTAAATTTCTTCTATTAAATGTCTTATGCACTGAGTATATTTGGGTTTATGTGGTAGGTAGCAGAACCTATTTAAAGCATGCAGGTTTGGGGGGCCCAGCATCGCAACATGCCCCTTAGTCTTCCTGCTAACATGTCTTTTTTTTAAATATTTTATTTCCAACACATACTTTTTATATATATAGAGAGAGAATGACTTCACTTTCACTTTGCATTTCAGAAAGAAAAGCTGGTTTTCCTTCTGGTACCATGTTTTTGTTTTCTTTTTAAAGTACTGTATTTAATCATTACCTTAAATTCTTTTTTTTAAAAAAAGATTTATTTATTTATACATACAAGAGGTGGGGTACAGGCCAGAGTCCAGGGCGGTGAGAGGATTCACCAGAGACAGAGTGGGGAGCAGAACAGACAGACTGAATGAAACAAACTGCTAAGGGAAGCAGCGGGAGAGGCAGAAGAGGTCTGCTGCGCCATGTGGGTCCCCTCCCTGGCCTGCAGCAGGGATCAAACTTATGCTGCAGTGGCTGTGGTTTACTTCATAGTGCATTGCTTAATCCACTGCGCCACCAGGGAGGCCCTCATTACCTTAAATTCTAAGATTTATGGTGATTTTGCAATTTCAATGATCATTACCTGTTGCTACAATTCATCTTAACTTTGTAAAATTAAGTTCATGAAGAACAATCTATTTTATATAAGTGAGTGATTGTAGCAAAACTCCTTCAAGTTTTAATCAGTGTTTGTCACAGTGTCAAGACAAAAACAATTTCCTCCTTTATTCTTACATTACCTATTAAAACAGTCTTTATGCAATGATTGCCAATAACAGTGTTTATTTATTTTAAATTTAGTAGCCAATTTAAGAAACATCTAAGCTCTTCAATAGAAATTGCATATTTAGTTTTATCCTATCACTAAGATAATGCTATATAGCTATTGACTTATGACTTTTAATCTATATTTTCTTTTCATCTGTGAAGTAAAATGTTAATGTTTTAGCAACCCTTAATATTACTATGATGTATGGGTCATCAGCTTTAATGAAACTGCCATGATTAATGACGTTATAATGGTTTAATTAAAATAAATGAGTAAAAAGTAGAAAAGATGAAATATAGTATTAGGATATATAAGTCATGGTCATTTAAACAGATAAGTTTAATATAAATTAAAGTATTTAAATATAATAATTTGTCTTCAAAATAAATGCAGCAGTGATACAATAAAAATTAATGTTTGCAAATATATTATCTATTACTTCAACCACTATCCACAAAATACCTACCCTACACTCTACTAGGCAAAAAGGATATTCAATGTATGTGTAATAATGTACTCTATTATTACAGTTTACATTAGTTACTATAATGCTGTGATATATTAATTTATATTAAATTGTAAAAATGTTCATAATATAGTGTGACAATATGTGATCAAAGAAGCAGTCTTAGTTCAAACCATATAACAAATGAGCATAGACTAGGTGACTTAACTAACAAACATTTCCTACTCTGAAGGCTGGAAAATCCAAGATTAAAATGCTGGCAGATAAAACTTTCTGGTAAGATACCACTTCTTGGTTCACAGATGGTCTTTTTATGATTTCCTCGCATGGTGGATAACTGACAGAGAGAGGAGGCAAATTCTCTTGTTTCTTTACTTACAAGGTCATTCATCTCATCCACCATCATGACTTCATTAATTCCCAAAGGCCCTGCCTCTGAACACCATCACTTTGTAGATTAATTTTTGACATATGGATTTTTGAAAGCATAAATATTTATTCCATAGGAGACATATACAGTGGGTAAAAATGGATAAATCCATCATCATCATCATCATCATAATAATAATAATAAACAGTTGTGGGTAAATTTCAACCAAATTTTTATCAATTTGGCAAAAATAACAAAGTTTCCGAGGGGTCAAAGGAATAGGAGCAAGTTGGATGTCTTAGAAATAATTTCATAGTTTTAAAATTCCTTTAGGGTCTCCCTGGTGGCGCAGTGGGTTAAGCAACACACTATGAAGCAAAGCATAGCCACTGCAGCACGAGTTTGATACCTGCTGCCAGCCAGGGAGGGGACCCACATGGCATGGCAGACCTCTCCTACTGTGCCCGCTGCTCCCCTCAGCAGTGTACTTCAGTTGATCTGCCTGTTCTGCTCCCCACTCTGTCTCTGGTGTATCTTCTCACCTCCCTCGACTCTGGCCTGTACCCCAGCTCTTATGTTCATAAATAATCTTTAAAAAAAAAAAAGAAAAGAATATTTGACAGGTACTCTTCAAAACAATCTGTATATACCTGTGAACAAAACAACTCAGTGTTTTTTATTTTTGTTTTTATTCTAATAGATTTGAAATAGTAAGCAAATGAAATCATAAACATATCAGATATTTTTTGATATTATGAAGAAAAATAAGGAAAATAAAAAGATTACATTGCTGTGATTATATATGATGAAGTCAGACAAAGCCTCTCTCTAGGAAGGTGAGATTACAGGCAAGATTTGATTGAAAAGAGAGAATGAGCCCTGCAGCCTTTAGAAAGCAAGAATATTCACTCAGAGGAAGTAGCAAGTGCAAAGACCTTGGGCATGACTGTGCTTGTTGCATTTGAAGGACCGTCAAAAGTCAAAAGTGTCTGAAGAGAAATGGCAAAGGAGACCATCAGGAACTGAGATTAGAGGGTGATCAGAAAGTTTGGTAAGGAATTTGGATTCATAATCAAATAGGGAAAAACTGGAGAGATTTATTGTTTAAAATTATAACTCTGGGGCCCTCCCTGGTGGTGCAAGGGGTTAAACACCTCATTATGGAGCTGTCTGTAGCCACTGCAGAACTAGTTTGATCCTGGACCATGGAGGAAACTCACGTGGTGCAGCAGACCTCTCCTGTCTTGCCTGCTACACCCCTCAGCAGTGTGATTCAGTCAATCTGCCTGTTATTTTTCCCACTCTGTTTCTGATGAATCCTCACACCCCCACACCTCTGGCCTGTACCCCAGTTCTTGTATGCATAAATAAATCTTAAAAAAAAATAAAATTATACCTCTGGCTATATGGAATACATAATATAGGGAACGTGAGTAGAAGGGAAATAAGGAAAGAGTAGTTTTGTGGAAGTATAGGTAAGGGATATGACCACAGAGACTATGGTAGCAGTGCTGTAAATGGTAACATATACATCAAAACAGTACACAAATTGTGGTTATAAAGCACGTTACATAGTCACAAAATGAACAAATTCCCATGGTAACCAGATCCCCTTCCAAAAAAATTCAAAACACTGTCAGTCTTCAGAATCACAGGAGAAACTAAGTCCCCAACAAAAGTAACCACTATTCCAATTTTGGACTTCAGCAAGTTCATGTTGTCTGGTTTTCTTTGTCTGCTAATTTGTTTCTTTTATTTCATATAGTATAGTTTTTAATATGGCATACTTGTATTACAGTATAATATTTTACTGTATATTTGTGATAGACAATTAGGTTATATTCAGTTTGTGGTATAAACATACAAAGTTGTGGTTTTATAACACACCTCTCTGGGATTTGTCATTGGGCATGAATTGCTAATCTTGAACTATGGGTAGCAGATATTGACAATTTTCCAGAATGACTGCATCAAATTATTCTCCTAGTGACAATCTATGAGAGCTCTGGTTGTTCTACATCTTCCCTAATCAAATGACTTATCTTTTATTTCTTTTAGTCATTCTGATGTATATGTTTATTAGTATTACATTGTAAATTTACATTATCCTGATAATATAGTAACATAAATAAGTTTCATTTTTGGGGGGGCACTTGATCATTTTTCATTGTAAGTTCTCATTTATATTTGTGTTTTGGGTTATCCTTCTAGCCTGTTGATTGGCATGAATTTCTTTAATTTGTAAAGATTTATTTATTTATGCATACAGGCCAGAGGTGTGGGGGGTTGAGAGGATTCAGCACAGAGAGCAGGGAGAAGAACAGGCAGATCAACAGAAGTACACTGCTGAGGGGAGCAGCAGGCACAGCAGGAGAGTTCTGCCATGCCATGTGGGTCCCCTCCCTGGCCGGCGGCAGGGATCGAACTCATGCTGCAGTGGCTGCAGTCTGCTTCATAGTGCATTGCTTAACCCACTGTGCCACCAGGGAGGTCCCAAAAATCCACACTATTCTTATGGGCACAAACTTAACACTAATACGGGACATATTGGTCAGCTGAAAAAATACAATGAAAAAACACTACACCCTTGTTAAATAGCATAGGATCAGTTCACAAAACTTAAGATGCCAATCCTGAGTTTAGGTTGTTATCTGTGCTTTTGACCATGTGGCTATAAGTCAGATTCCCACAATCCCCTCCACAGGTTTGATTAATTTGTGAGCTTTACAGGATTTAGATAAATAATTACATGCTTATGAGTATATTGTTAAAGGATATAACTCAAAAGCAGCTCGATGGAAGAGATTCATAAAGCAACAAGTGTGTAGAAGGGTACCTAGGACTTTTCTTTCCATTGTTTATTCTTTTCTTTTTTAAGTAAACTTTTCATTTATATTATACATCATTCTTCATTTTTGTTCAGTGTATACTTTCTCCTCTCAGTTGTAGTCCCTGTGAAATTCCCACCATCAATTCACCCTTGTCCCATCACTATAGTCCCTTTTTCTCTTCTCATCCTGTTTTGTTCCTTCTCTCTTCTCCTGTGCAAAATGTCTGATTTATAGATGTCTGTTGATTTTTATTTTCATTTTGTTATAATTCATTTTCCCTGATCCCTTATTTGTTTCCTCTACATTCCTCCTGTAAAGTACCGAGTTTCCGTGGGCACCCCAAAAGAACAAAGAGCAGACACAGGGCTGCAATGGTCATGTAGAGCTTTAGTTACGCCAGCATACTGGGGCCGACCGTTCAACCGTGACATGCAGGTCTGGCTGAGGCTATCGACCACGAGGGAAGAAGTGGGCTTTTATAGCCAATTTCCCGCCTTACATAGGTTGCAGCCAATAAGCTGAGAGATCAAAGCCCGTGCAATGAGCACAGCAAATAGCTTTAAAGAGAGACAAGTTTCAAAAATTTTAAACTTACAGGAGATCCGTTTTTGGTGGGCTCAGGCTTCTGCCCCATACCTGGGTGCACATTCTATGATAACATTCTTGTTTCATCCGCCCTGCCCTTAACTGTCCAGGAGAGCCTAAAATATGGGATCAGCTGACCTACTAGATAAGGCCTGTAGGTCGTTTTTCAAGTTTCAGTCAGCTAAGTTTAGACAAACTCTGACTCTAACATTCCCTTAAAAGAAACAAAAGAAACCATCTGATATTTTTTCTTTTTCTTTCTGACTTATTTCACTGAACATAATGGAACCTAGGACATTACACCCTATTCTGGTGGTCATCTCTCCCACACCTCCACATATTCATAAACCTGGAAGCCACAAACCCCCATCTCTTTCTGTTTTTATAGAGGTTTCATTTCATAGGAATATTTGTTTAAATCAATGTCCATTGTTGATTAATTCATCTTCAGTTCCACTTCCCTCCCTGGAGGTTAGCAGTTATACTTTTGAGCTGCAAATCTTTAATCACACCTTTCATTTCCCTGATAATAGTCCCCATTTTAGGGGCTTTCCAAAATTCACCTCATTAACATAAACTCAGATATGGTTAAAAGAAACTTTCTATGAATAACAAAAGACATTCATTTTACCATCATGTTCTGCAGCAATTCAGGAATAAAGCTAAGCATGCTAATATAAAATGGTTCTATGGCTCTTAGAAAATTACAAGAATATTTGGAATAGTGGAAGAGGAAAAAATATATATTTCTTATTATAAATCATAAAATTACAAAATTCAAAGGCAAGAAATGATAGGCTTGTGGTATAAAATATCAAATAGACAACTTTATATCCATTGCTTTATTAAAAGTTGCCAAGATTTTCAATTCAGATTCATTATGTAATAATTTTACACACACAAAGGTAATGATACAATTCTTTTATAAAGGTAAAAATTCTAGTAGGAATTTAAAATAAATATTTCTTGCATTTATCAAATAAAATAGGTCTGTTTTTTAGCTTTAAGTTTTTAACTTTCTCTATGAGGTTAGCATGAGATTGAATAAGGGATATAAATATCATTTATCCAGTTGTTCAGCCCAAATTGTCGGAATCATCTCTGATTTACTGTTTACATTCCCATCTTATCAACCATCACATTTATACAGTTTTATAATATGCACATGGGATCTGGCTCCTTCTCATCAACCTCACTTTCATTCACATCCAAACACCAGGACACTGACAAACACTTATTGATTGGTGTCCCTGGTTCTGATCTTGGAGGAGTCTATTTTCCACAAAACGTTAAAGACTTTTTCAAAATCATAAGTCAGATTTTGTCAAAACTTTCATCAAATTTTTCAATAATAAATTTCACAATACATCTGATTCAAATCCAATGTTCACATGATCTATGATAGGATTTTGAACACTTAGCCTGAAAACATGGCAACTTAGCATATTGACTATCTTTAACTAAAGGAATCTGGGAAAATGGCAGATGCAAGACTGTCATTCTGACTTCCCTTACCTCCTTTCTCCTGTGAAAAAGGACACATGTGAGACTTACCCTCCTACTCAGGAAGAAGGGACAGTTCTTATTACCAGAGACAGGGAATTCAGGCTCTGAAATCTATACAAACAAAATTTGCCAAATTACTTTTATCTTTCTAATTTCTTCTTCACCATTACTATCCCTAGCCAAACTTCCTTGTCATCAATTCTTCCCAAATTTATTGTTTATTTGCCTAATGGGTATAAAGACTTACTAAACTTTCTACTCCAAGGTGGGAAATTCCATTGCATATACCTATTGTCCCGCCTTTCTATGAAACTCTGGTAGCCGCATATGTGCCAGTATGTCTACGGGGAAACACCAAGGTACCAGTCATGGAGCAGGTTTGCAAGACAAGACACTGCTGTCTAGTGAGCAGCCCTCTTGTTATTTATTGGAAGTAATACACAAGCATGATTGATTTTGTGACAATGCCAGGAGAAGGAAGGTCCAGGGGAAACAAAGGATAGTCAACTTTGAGGGGAACAGTATACAAGGGGACAATAGATAATCAACTTAAGTGGGGGATGTGAAGGGACATGTCAGCCACGTATCTAAGGAGAAATTTCTGTGCAGGTGTTTGGTATAATTTTGAGCTACTCTCAGACGTCTTAGACTTTGAATACACAATTTTGGTCACTTACAGTGTGGGCCATTGTCACGAGGCAATCATGTAGGAGTGCCTGGTCCTAATCTTTCACACACACACACAGGTGCACAGAGAGGACTAGTACACACAGGTGCAGAGGCCTTAGGTAGGAGAGAGGCCACATGAAACCTCATTTCTTAATGACCTAATACAAATCATGAACATTTTGAACTTCAGTCCTTACTAAATTATTTCCTCCATTGGAACTAATAAACACCTCTGGGCACACATTATATAAAAGTTCAGCATATCTCTTAATTAATTTTAAATGTAAGAGATTCACACATATAGGTTATTGGAGCTGTCACTCAAGTGGAAGAGAAAGAAAATTAAACTGATAAGTGTATAAAATACTGAGATGAAGGATAACACATGGTCCCAGATGAATGCATTAAGAGAAACTGCATTAGAATTCTAAGTTAGAATGGAGTCTTCAGAAAAGTTGAGACCTATATTGATTGTTAAAGGAACGTCACCAAAATTTTTTCACTCCAATGCTATTTTCTAATTTCTTGATGTTTAGCCAACTAAGGTAGATTTAAGCTTAAGTGATATTTTCCAAGCTACTGCTAAAAATATTAAATTGGATCAGGCAAAGATTGGTGGAACTGGGAAATTTCCTCTGAATCAATACTAAACTACAAATCACTAATCATTGTGTCATTGTGTTTAAGTTCCTGACCAGAACACCTACACAAAAGTAACATTATCTAAACCACATTTATAGCTGTCAATGACAAAATAATGTGTCATTTAGAAGACAGGAACTGTTTCCCTGAAGTCAAGATGAATCATATTTCTTCTTTCTTGCTATCGACAAAGCCAATCAGGTTGTCATAGATAAAAATTTGTTTGAGAAGCATATGTCTTGTTATGAATTCTTTAAAAAAAAAAAGAGGCAAAATTGGTTTTGAAGATGTACTCAATGAGTTTTAACTAGAATTCTTAAGCTATTTTCAAATCTGAGACATTTAAATATATATATATAAAATCAAAATATGTTCAAAAACCACTTGTTTTCATTTTTAGCCACTATTTTCAGCTGAATAAAACTGACAGGATAATAATATAAATGAAAGTAAACACATTCAGAATAAGGATTCAAAGACATATTTCACTGTAGAGAAAAGTAAGCTTGGAGTTTGGCAAAAATAGTAATTTCACTCATTGAAGATACTAAAAAGAATCAGAGGACTGAACACTAAATTCTAAAAATTCTTCACAAGAGTAATTTAGTGGTGAAGTAGAAAAATAAGTAAATATGGAGAGAAAGCAGACATTTTATTTGTGTAAACTTCTGATATAGTTTCTCTATTCAAGATAATATTATAATAAGACTATATAAAAGGATTTTGAATTTTTAATTGTGAAAAAGATAATAATGGCATAATTATGATTTTTTAACCGAATATATATGCTCTCATAGACTAAACTAGTATGAGAGACTCCAAACAACTCTTTTTTATGTTGTGTTGACATTATAACACATGAATTCTCTTTTTAAGTCTAATACAGTTCTTCAAGATGAAAGGACATAGACCTAAGTAAACCACATAATGTTTTGGTTAACAAGGGTTTAAAATTTAATAAATAGTTTATTTCAACTGTTAAAGTGAATTAAAAACAGAAAACAAAACAAAACAAAACAAAAAAACAGGCTTGAAATGAAGTGCTTCATGCCAGCTCCTAAGCCATATTTAATACCTATTACAATAGCAGTCTTTCTCGAAAGTGTAATCTTAAGTCAATCAATCACTAATCAACCCAGTAGGCAATTTGTATGAGACCCCCTACCTTGCCCTGAGAGAAAGTGACTTTACCTGAAATATTTTTTTTTTCTTTGTTAATATAAGCTTGTTCTGTAAAAGAGTGGTCCCTGGGAAAAGGGGAGGTTCCAGGTTCCCTGCCCCACCCAAGCAATGATAGAGCTGAACTGGGAGGAAAAGCTAGAGC
This sequence comes from Galemys pyrenaicus, assembly GCA_019455555.1. Classification (NCBI taxonomy): domain Eukaryota; kingdom Metazoa; phylum Chordata; class Mammalia; order Eulipotyphla; family Talpidae; genus Galemys; species Galemys pyrenaicus. Next base: position 848,917 of record JAGFMF010011647.1, on the reverse strand, counting down.
AGAGACTGGGGAAGGAAGAAATAATGATGGGAAGCTAGAAGGAGACCTGGAGGAAGTACAAGGAGCAGAGAGTCTGAAAAGAAACTGTGTTGCTTCTTGGTCTTGAACTAGTTGAAACAGATGTGGGTGAAAGCCCTCTTGACTTTGATTTTGCTCTTTTCCTCCCAGATTTGTCTGATTTTTTCTGACCCTTTTCTATGGATCCTCACAGGAAGGTGCTTTAGACTTGTGGCAGGCTTTCGGACCTTGTTTTGGGCTAACCCTGTTTGACTGAACCTTTACCTATAAGGGGATGGATAACTCTGGGTGCTTGATTAGAAACTGAATTCTCTGTCTTTTCTGTATTGCACACCAGTTGTATGAAAGTTCCTTTTCATTAGGGGTCTTATATATTTTGTCTTGATTCAGTGGATGGCAGAAACTATTTAGAGCAGGCAGGTTTGGGGGCTTTGGGGTGCCCTGCTCTCTGTCCTGTAACAGATCCACTTTCTGTCTATAAATTCCCTTTATTTTTTGTCACTCTTGGCAGTATGCAGATGGTATATTGTCTAATTCATAAATCACTTAATAAAGTCAATTAGATCTCTAATTTATAAATGTTATTTCTAACAAGTGTAAATCTAGGGGGTCAGATTTTAACTCAGAATAGAATATCTTTTACCTTGACCTTATGCAGAAGAAAAAATAATTTTCCCATTGTCCTTCTAAATTTATTACTGAAAATCTTATAGATTTACAGAAAAACAAAGAGAAATTTATTATACATGTATACCTTATGTATACAAAAGAGATACCCAGGAAAAATGAGCAAATTTCTTGAGCGATGTGTGTATGTGCTCGTGTGTTTATGTGGTGGGGAGCACTAGGGTTAAGGTGGTAAGAGCTTGAGGGTGGCTGTGACAGGGGAAAAGGTTTACTTGACAGATTGCCCCAACATGCAGATTGGTCTCTCAGGTAAAACAGTTAATTCTAGTAATAGCTATCCTCCTTTCTAAATAGATGGAAAGTACTTTAGATTTGCATTTTTATATTTCATTTATATTAGATTTACAATTTTCTAAGTATAGATTTCTTTTACAGAAGGGTAACTTGTATTTTCTTTGGAGCTTCTCCTGTGTCTGCAGTTCCTCTAAATAATCTGCTCAAAAACATCTTTTATAACAAAAAAACATTTTGGCGGTGGAATATACTACTACCTTTCACCCTTTGTTTGGAAATGATTCTCCTGTAATTTTGGAAATGTCTCCATTTGTCAACCTTCTATTCAAATGATTTTATTGTCTTGGCTTACACACAAAAATGAAACAGGCAAAGCAAATCAAATTAAAACAAAACTACAATTTTTTTTTTACTTCCAAATCTATCCCTCCCCAATTCACATCATAATTGCTTCAATCTGCTTTACAAACTTATAAAAGTCCTATTTTACCAAATCTCTCAAATGCATTTTTAATGTTCTACACCCTGTTTCACTAAGAACAAACTCTCCTGGCGTTCCATTCACCTTGATCTTGCGTCCTCTTCCACTGCCCTTTGGACTTCTCTTTTTCCAACCCCTCTGTTACTGGCTGACAGTAACCAGTCTATTTAATTTTCCTGGAAAAACATCACTCTCCTTCTCTGTTCCATTTACTACTCACACACCATTGGTTCTCAAATTGCTTCTGTTAATTCATGTTTCTCCTTGATGCTAAGTTAATGTAATTATATGAGGGGAAATTTTGAATTTCACTTAGTATTGTTATGCACTTAATTTTCAACTACAGAAACTGAATGATATTCTTAAACTCTTTCTCCTTCTCTTTTAAAAATTAAGACATTAGACACATAACAGTGTGTTTCATACTAAGTCCCACCTCATGAAACCAAGTGCAGTGACTCACTGACTTGAAAAGGAATATTTTTGATCCTTAGTAAAATTGAATTCTTTTTTTTTTAATTATTTATGCATATAAGAGCTGGGCTATAGGTCAGAGTTGTAGGAAGTGAGAGGATTCACCAGAGATATGGCGGGCAATAGAACAGGCAGACCAACTGAAATACACTGCTGAGGGGAGCAGTGGGCCAAGCAGGAGAGGTCTGCTGATGCATATTGGTCCTCTCCCTGGCTGAGTATTAAAGTCACGCTGCTGTGCCACTGATGCTTCACAGTGCGGTGTTCAACCTCACTGCACCACCAGGGAGGCCCCAAAGTTGAATTCTTTTATTGTTTCTAATAGATTTTTGAGTTGTTATCCTTAGTTCAGGTGTATAACTGCATATCTGGAAATAATCATTTTGTGTCCTATATGTTTAGTGTTTATGTTTCTTGTATTGACTCATACCTTCATACACACACACACATTATAATTATGGACTTTAAGATATGTACTTTCTTTTTAACCACTGTTTGCGAACCAATCATGTTAAAGACATGCTATAGTACTTAGATACAGTAAATGGATAAATGGATGGATAGATGAATGGAGAGTGAGAGAGAGAGAGAGAGAGAGAGAGAGAGAGAGAGAGAGAGAGAGAGAGAGAGGTAGATATAATGNAAAGGAGAGAGAGAGAGAGAGAGAGAGAGAGAGAGAGAGAGAGAGAGAGAGAGAGAGAGAGAGGTAGATATAATGCTTATTAGAAAATTCTTAAGATTATGTAAGAATTATTTGTGAAATTTAACATGTAATTTTGAAATTTCAAATTATAATTAAAATATTTAGTGGCACATAAGTAGCTGTTTTACAAGTGCTTTAACATTTTCTTAAATGTCTGAGTTTTACTCATCCTTGATTACTTGTTTTAAAAACTCTTACTTATTTTTTGTCTGTATATATACTCACAAAAATATTTCACTCCCTTCCATGTCAATCCTATATATCTCTCATCTTCTTGAATTTTTTACTAGGGATTGGTAATAATTTAAATGTCATGTTTTCTCTTGTATATCTTTATAACTTAAGTAAAATGGAGACACTGCAATGTACTATATCATCCAACTGAGTCATAATGTATTGATTATTTTCTAATAAATATGAGTAAATTAAAACATTTAAAATCCTTCACATTTTCTATCCATCACACAAACACACATAGATAAGCAACATACTGTTTTACAATGTCAGTATTTATAATATCTCCCATTTCTATACAGACAACTGATATTTTAACTCATTATCTATATTTAGATGGATTTAATATTCATCATTATTTTCACCAAAAAAATTATTTTATTTCTTGGTAGGCTCTGTAATATGAGTGTCAATCTTTTCCCAAAAATGTTCAAGTAACTAAAACTCCACAATGACTACCTTGAGGCATCAAAAATGTTGGTAATTCTAATTATGGCTTTAAAGTTTTCCAGTTGACTGCTAGGTAGAAGGAAGAAGGGAAGGAGAAGGAGGAGGAGGAAATGAATGTGGTTGTTTACTATGTCAAATGATGTCAGCTTAAGAAAATTGGTCTAGAGATATGTTCAATCTTTAGTAAAATTTCAAAAAATATTTTAATAACTTTAAACATGTAATTTCTTTTATATCTCATCACATTATACTCATATTTTGTATGTGATTGATCAAATTTTGAAATTTTGACAGAATTGAAAATAAAAAACTAAATTCTTCATTGAAAATAAAAATAAAATGATTTATCTCCTTTTGCTTGTTCTTTAGAAAAAAATAGAATATATTCCTCTTGAAAATTAGCCTGGATTTTGGCTGCTTTATGACCCAGGAATATCCTTCTAATGAGATGAGTTGCACCTATGGATTGCAAACTCCAGGGAGATAACACTCCTATCTTCCATTTCCATGGGAAGAGCTTAACTTTGGTGGAAGCTTGTTCCAAATTGCAAAGCTATCTCTACTCATAAAGATGGAAGTTTGTTTCCTCTGTAGGCCACCTAGCTAACACAGATGTTCACCCCAGTTAACAGGTGATTCTAGGATAAACCATGTGTGACAAATATGACTATCATGTCTTCTTATTTGAAGACAACCATTGTTTAACTTGAATAGAGCTCAAGTTAACTCATATAGATGAGTGTGTCTATATAAGAGTGAGACTTCTTTCTTTTCAGTCTCTTAGCAGATTGCCTATAATGTGTACCACTTCCTAGTGTAATAATCATTCAATAATTAAAGTCTTTATTTTACATTGCTACTTTTGTTGAGAATTTTTCTAAGTTGAAGGGATAGGCTTTTTTAAAATTATATTTCCTTAATAAATAATCTTATGTATATTTTCTTTGGATCAACCAAAAAAACATGAAGTACAAATTTCTTCTTACTTGGAGAAATACAAAAACATCCATAACAATTTTTAATATATATTTACATTGGAATTGTCTTAATAATTCATAAGATTATAATTTGTCCACTTGTTCATGACTTAGTTAAAAAAAAACAATTAGAAATATGTAGCTGTTCACTGTTATATCCAAAATTTTCTATTTGGCTCTAAGTGTTTGTATGTGTGTGTTTGTGTGTGTCTCTCTGTGTGTGTGTGTGTAAGATAAATAAAACAAAAACATTTCCAATCTCCTGAAATATTTTTTTCAGAGGCTAGGAAAATCATTAATTACTGTATAAAATGGAGTGAATAAGTACTATTACTTCACCTGTTTTATAATATGTCCAAAAATGGGGGCCTCCCTGGTGGCACAAGGGGTTAAGGCCCAGTACCATGAAGTTGTCTGCAGCCACTACAGCACCAGTTTGATCCCCAGCCAGGGAGGTGACCCACATGGCATAGCAAAACTCTCATCTCGCCCACTGTTCCTCTCACCAGTGTATTTCTGTCAATCGGTTTATTCTGTTCCCCAGCCTGCCTCTGGTGAATCCTCTCATCCCCTCATACTTCTGGCCCATACCCCAGTTCTTGTATGCATACATAAATAACTCTTTAAAAAAATCATTAATTGAGTGTCTAAAAATAGTTACTCTTTTAGCTCATAAAATCACTTCCTATTCTATCTTACTAATGAAAACTTGGTTTTCACTTAGAATAAGATTTTTAAAAATACAGAATGTATGTATGCTATATATGAGAATGAGTATTTCATATTAGAAGAAAAATATCACTGCTTTTAGAGAATTTCAGAAATCCAAACATGAAGTCCAGGTTAGATTTTTAGGTGTGGAATTATGAAGAAACATGTTCTTTGAATATTGAATGCTATAATGTTAGTAAACAAATGATTTACTGTTTGTGTGATTGGAGTGAATATCCTGTCAAATTTTGATTATAAGAAAATTGTGAAAAGTGGGCCTCCCTAGTGGCACAAGGGGTTAAGCACTGCACTATGAAGCATTGGCGGCCACTACAGCACAAATTCAATCCCCAGCCAGGGAGGTGAAACACATGGCACATCAGACCTCTTTTGTCTTGCTCACTGCTCCCTTCAACAGTGTATTTCAGTCAGTCTGCCTGTTCTGCTCCTTACTCTGTCTCTGGTATCCCAGCTTACACCCACACCTTTGGCTTATACCCCTGTTCTTGTATGCATAAATAAATATTTTTTAGAAAAGAGAAAATTTTGAAAAGTATACTAAGACTTAAAGTGTATTATTTTTTTATTACACAAGAGACAATTAGACTAAAATAAGCGAATATGTTGACTTATCAAAATGAATTGTTTGGAAATAAAATACTTGCATTTGCAAAAATTCATATAATCAAATATTTATCAGCATATTATGATTATAAATATCAAACTTGAGAAAGTTATAGAAGAAACCAGGGAAAATAATAAAGATAAATTAATATAACAGACTAACCATCTATATAAGGAGATTTTAACAATGAAAATAAACTTACAAATTTTATATGATAATTATCTAATATATTTTTTCAGAAAAACTAAGTAAGTATAGAAAGAAGGGATTGCTTTTCATCACTGCAAAGAATTCAGAAAATTTATAGTGTCAAATTCAATTATCTTATTGTATTATCTACTAAACTGAAATGTCAGTTTCAGAACCTGCTTATTTTTCTTATCACTCCAACAGTTCTTAATTACAGAAATATTAAATTATTTCAAGAATGCATACTTTTTTTGGTAACACATTTGTTAACTTGTAATTTGTTTTTTCCCTTCCTATCAATATATTAGAATCATAAACTTTTCACTTCATGGTCAGATAAAGTAAAATATAGAACTGTAACAATATGAACAATAAGTTTGTCTTAATTAATTCCTTAATTGTCCAAAAACGGTAACTCTTTTAGCTCATAAAATCACTTCCTATTAGTTCTATCTTACTAATGAAAACGTGATTTTCACTTAGAATAAGATTTTTAAAAATACAGAATGTAAGTATGTATGTATTTATTAGCTCTTTTTTAAAGATTTTATTTATTTATGCATACAGGGACTGGGATACAGGCTAGAGGTGTAGGGGGTAATAGGATTCACTAGAGATAGAGTGGGGGGAAGAACAGGCAGATTGACTGAAAACACTGCTGTGTGGAGTTGCAGGTGAGGCAGGAGAGGTCTGCTGTACCATTTAGTAACCTTCCTGATGGGATTGAACTCATGTTGCAGTGAATGCAGATGCTTCATAATGCAGTGCTTAACCTCTTAAACCACCAGGGAGGTTTATTAGCTTTTAATATAGTTATATTTGTTTAACTATAGTTACCAAGTTCCTAAATAATTACCTTAAATTTTATATAATATTAACCTAATGTAATATATATGTATATATATATGTGAATATTTAATTATTTATACACATAAGAGCTGCGGCACAGGCCAGAGCCTTGGGAGTTAAGAGGATTCACCAGAGACAGAGTGGGAAGCAGAACAGGGAGATCGACTGAAATACAGTGCTGAGGGAAGAAGCTGGCAAGGCAGGAGAGGTCTGCTGCGCCACGTGTGTGCCCTCCCTGGCAGGGGATCAAACTCAAGCTACCTTGCAATGTGGCGCTCAAAACGCTGTGCCACCAGGGAGGCCCATAATCTTCGATATGTTTTATTCTATAAATATGCTTGAAGGTGTGGGCAATTGAAGGATATCACATTTGCTGCTCAGCTCACTAGCCTACTTAGACCTATGTTATAATCAATTGGGGATTCTTGACGTACAACAGAAACTTTATAAAACTCAATGTATTTTATGTTAAGGTTACCTACCATGATCTTTTCTAAAATGTGAAACTGAATGAATATTTCATTAGACATTTTAGAAAGAAGCTCAGAGTGCACAGGGATATGGCATACAGTGTTATCAGGGAAATAGTAATATAGATGACATTGAGACACTGACATTGTAAAATATTCAGGACTCTCTAAGTATCTATTAAGAAGTTGGAATCATAAAACTTTTTACACTGGAAATACATTCTTTGTTCTTACTCGAGATTATAGAATGGAATACATAACACTTGTTCTTGCATGTTAAATAATTATTTTTGATGCTGTCAGAATACATAAGGGGAGAAAGCAAGATATTTATAAATGCATATCTAAAAGATAGGGTGCTTAACAAACGTAGCTTTATAAAAGATATTCTTAAGAAAGTTGTGAAGTTCTATCTCTGAATCATACACAATATTGTAAATAAATGTTATTTTAATTAAAAAAACTAAAAGAGAATTCTCTCCCTTGACAACTTCTTAGATGTTTGTTCTCTGTCTCTATATATCTTTTTTTTTTTAAGATTTTTTTTTTATATCCATTCAAGAACTGGGATACAGGCCAGAGGTGCAGGGGGTGAAAGGATTCACCAGAGACAGAGCAGGGAACAGAACATGCAGATTGACTGTGTAAAGTACCGAGTTTCCGTGGGCACCCCAAAAGAACAAAGAGCAGACACAGGGCTGCAATGGTCATGTAGAGCTTTAGTTACGCCAGCATGCTGGTGCCGACCGTTCAACCATGACACGCAGTTCTGGCTGAGACAATCGACCACGAGGGAAGAAGAAGTGGGCTTTTATAGCCAATTTCCCGCCTTACATAGGTTGCAGCCAATAAGCTGAGAGATCAAAGCCCGTGCAATGAGCACAGCAAATAGCTTTAAAGAGAGACAAGTTTCAAATTTTTAAACTTAGAGGAGATCCGTTTTTGGTGGGCTCAGGCTTCTGCCCCATATCTGGGTGCACATTCTAAGAAAACATTCTTGTTTCATCCGCCCTGCCCTTTAACTGTCCAGGAGAGCCTAAGTTATGGGACCAGCTCACCTGCTAGATACTAAGGTAACATTCTTGTTTCATAGCCCTGCCCTTAACTGCTCAGGAGAGCCTAAGGTATGGGACCAGCTGACCTACTAGATAAGGCCTGTAGGTCATTTTTCAAGTTTAAACTCTGACTCTAACAACTGAAACACACTGCTGAGGGGAGCAGTGGGAACAGCAGGAGAGGTCTGCTGTGCCATGTGGGTCCCTCCCCTGGCCAGGGGCAGGGATTGAACTCGTGCTGCAGTGGCTGCGGTTTGCTTCATAGTGTGTTGCCTAACCTGAAGCACCACTAGGGAGGCCCTGTCTCTATATATCTTTCCTTCTCTCTCTTTCTCTCTCTCTCTCTGTCTCTCTGTTTCTCTGTTTCTCTCTGTGTATCTCTTTCTCTAGTCTCTCACAAATAGATACACCACATCTAGTAATCCCACAAATTATGATAATTTATTTTCTCAAAAACATTTATCATTTGTTTGGACTTTGTCATTCTTCCCTAAACTAAAAACAAAGGCATAGATATGTTATAACAAATGTGTAGATTTTCTTATATTGTTTGCAGAATGTTTACTAAAAAAATAAATGACCATGAATACAAAGAAATCCTGAATTTCCACACTGTGGATAATTTTAACTGACATTCTAAAAGCAACCACAAGCTAAAAGTGAGAATTTTTTGCCTCTTTAAGGATAGTCAAATGCTCTTCCCTGACCCCTTTACTCATCTATAATTTACAAAACATCTTAATTCTTCCTATAGCCATCAAGATGTCTTTGTCCTGCTGAACACTTGATGTAATCTGGGCAGCAAGAATAAATAAGAAAAAGAAGACTACAAAATTGTGCTCTTATTTGGTCACTACAAAGAGTGCTGAGCATTTGATCAATGGAAGCATGACCCAAGATGACATACAAACTCTGCCTTAGGGCTACATCTTAGGCTACATCTTTCAAAGGGGGAAAAAAAGCCATCCCTCAGGGTATTCACTCTGCCACATATCTGAGTTTTGTGTGAGTGTACAGGGGACCCAATGGTGTCCACAGAACAACCGGAGGCTGCTCCAAGATGCTATCACGTCTTCAGGTAGAGGTCAGTCAGATGGCACATGGAGCTGGAAGAGAAACTACGTGAGGGGAAGAGGATCTAGAGATGTGCATCAGGGTGTCTGCTGCAGTACTACCAAAACCACTGGGGTCAAAGAATGAGAAATGATGGGCTACAGATGAAGACAGTTTAATTGTTTTTGCACAGTCAATGTTTAAAGGTAGAAAATAAATGACACCATCACAGCTGTTTTTCTGGTTCAGTTATTCTATTTTTGCTTATTTGTTTTTCCATTTTATATTTTGATATGAAATAATATATTATATACACAAATATTATATCTACAAAGGAAATTTTCTTTCCCTTTCTTATGGGATCTCCATATAATTACAGATTTCAAAAACACCAAGAAGCAGATTACTTTGTATTCTCTCAATTTCCAGCCAATTACTAAGTATTTTGATTTTGCCTTGAACTATATCTACATCCAACCATTACCTCTTATTTTATCATGTTATCATTAAGCTGTCACTTGTAAAAGTGTAAGTGATTCAGTAAAGATAGCTAATCACTATGTTTTGTATGTGTGTATATATGCAATATAGAAATGCACACACAAACAGACACACCCCTGGTTATTATTGGGCACATATAGATACAGATAGACTAAAATCCAACCTTTGAACAGGTCACAGTCCCAGGTCAAAAAAAAAAATCATTACTCTTAGTCCAGCTGTCTGGGAAAAAGAGAAAATGGACAGTAATATGAGTCATCACCCTCTGCTCTTTGACCCAGTGTTGTTTTCTAGGAGAGTTGAAAAAATAAAAACAAAACAAAAACAAATCAAGAGAAATGACACTGTTTTCCAGATATCCAGGTTGGCATTTTCAATGAAGGCATAGAAAAAAATGTATAATGTGTTGGTTGTATCAAGGATGAGATTATAGGGACTTATACCTTTCCAGCAGTGTTTCAGTGTGGTCTAGAAATATTTTATTGACTTTAGTCAAGAATATTTGTGTGATACACAAGAATTATTTATAAAGAAAAAAATACCAAAATCAGTCTATTGGCTTCATCATTTTCCTTGGAAAATATATTTGACAATATGTGAATGTGCTTGAAATTTTGTTTTCTGAATATACACATTGACTGAAATTATGCTCTGTACCCAGATTTCATGGAACACTGGAATATTTAGTAGTTATTATTTCATAGTGGTAGTTTTAAGATTTTTATTACTCAATAACTTTGTCTTTCAACATAAAGAAAAATTTGTGTGTTCCTTTTAGTGCCCTGAGGTATTGTTTACATCAATCTCCAAAAAAATTATCAAATTTCAGGGATTTTTTTTTTAAATTTTACACTTAATACATAAGAAAACTATTGTTATTAATTATAGAGGATGTGGCTACGCAGGCAGTAATGACACCAGATTACAATGATAAAACCACTGTAAAAGGAAAAAAATCAATCAAATATTAATATACTTTACAATAAATTGGTGAAATAGTTTTCGAAAGGACGCTAATTAAATTACTTTTTTCTTATAACCAGAATAACTTAATGATAATCTAGCTCTAATATGCAGAATGATGAAAGTCATCTTGTCCAAAAAAGGGAAACAGTATTTTCCTTCCCAACTCTATTTTTTTATATTTTCTGTCTTGGGTGCCAGCACCAATATCCACCTAGTTTCAGGTCCCATTGACCCTTAGTTCTTTCTTTGCACTTTCATCCAACTCATCTAATTATGTCTTAAAAACTGAAAAACAGGACTCATTCCAAATGTGGACACTCATTCTTTCCCTCTCCACCTCCCTCCCTCCCTCTTTCTTCATTCTTCCAAATTCTTGTATCTTTCTTTATATTTGCCTATTTTTCCTTTGCCCTAGATTCTCAACTGGATGAAACTCACCTTCCATAGTGCTGTAAGAGGTTCATTACAAAGTGAAAACCTGTGTAGATCTGAATGGGCATATTCAATAGTTATGTATATATACTCTAGAGTGAAATGCAAAATGCTTAATATGTCATAAAAGAATTTCCCAAATGCTACCTCTAGTTGTTTATCTAGCTTTTTTCTGACATATTTACCACACCATTGTACTAGTTACATATATACTTTTATTGGCCAAAATATGTATTATTAAATATTGTAACTATAGTCCACATGGGCTATTGAGCAATTGAAATAAAATTAATTTGATAAAGATGTACTTTATGTATAAAACAAAGACTAACTTTTGAAACATAAATAAAATTTAAAAAAATGTAAATAAATAACTAAAAAATTTGCATTATGTGTTGAAATACAATTTTTAGATACATTTAGAAATAGATTTATTTTGAAAATATATTTTACCTTTTTCTAATACTATGATTTTAATATTATAGAAATTTTCAAGCTATATAAGTGGCTTACATTTTGTTTCAATAGACCAGGAATGCTAAATGTTTAATGTTCTATGAAAGATCCTACCATTTTATATGTACACCTAATGATAAATTGTTCCCATTCTTAGTCAGGCTCTGACATCTTTATTTGCTTGAAACGCAATCATCTATTGCAAAGTAAAATTTTTCAAGATCTTATGCAAGTCAGCTTGATTATTTCCTCCATCAGGCTCATGGGCTTTCATCCAATGACTGTGTCAACCCTATAAGTATTTATTACCATTTATGCCATACCCTGCTTCTTAATATTCACCTTCATATCATTTACTTTTGATATTTATATCTGATCTGGCATGTTCATTCTTCTATTCTAGACTAAAAATTAAATCATTCTAAAGAAAAATTTGGTCATTTCTATATTGGAGAAAAGTTAACAACGATAATTGGTTTTGCTTAATAGATCAACATTCGGAACATAAACTACAAAGTAATACAATACCCTGCAAGATGGTGTATGTGTGTGAACATACTTCTACAGTTAGAGATATATTTATGCTTTCACTTGAAGGTATGAAAGCAGATTAGAGGCAGAAAAAATAAAGATAGCAGTGGAAAAAATTTAGAAGGATCATGAGAATTTTTACAATCCATAGAATGAATGAGTTTAGAAAAAAAATTTAAAATAATTAGGTTTCTTCCCATTGAACTAAACATAATTTAGAAAGGTATTCACTGAATACAATTGTTCTGCAAGTATTTAAGAAATTCTCAAAAAGATTTTTATAAAAGGACATCTACATGCCATATATATGCATATGAAGTAGATAAAACTAAACAAGTGTTTGAACTATAAGACAACTTAGTGTTTATCAGAAGGAGAAAGAGAAGGGAGGGTGGATAAATCAAGAAAAAGTAGAAAATGATTTGGTTAAGATAGATTTGAAATTAAATATATGTTAATTCTCAACAATGAACACCTAAAATCATATAATATAATGTTACTTCAATAAAAATTAAATAAGTAAAAATTCTTAAATTATTTAAGGAAATCATACAGAGAAACTTAAGTGGTAGATTTAAATTTGTAAATTGTTAATGAACATAATTGCTTTCTTTTTTTTTAGCTGGTTTTTTTTTTTTGTAAGTGAACAGGAATAGGGAAAATAGACTCAATTCACAATTCAAGTGTCAGATCATTACAAAGGGCACTTTTTAAATGTTACCTACTGTAGTATTCCCTCTCCAAGTCCATTCATCTTATCATTGTCATAAAGTAGAAATGATCTAAAACATTGTTTTAATTGCAAGTTAATAAGTAAATTTCCAGGTGTTAGAAAACATAAGACACCTGGGTTAGAGATAAGGGACTTCATCACTGAACATCAGGCTACATGAACTCCATATTTGTAGTTTTCCACTAGCAACTCCTGTTCCATGGGAGCAATGTGGAGTGATCTCAGTAGGTTCTGCAAAAGCAGTGGGATCGTACCAGAATCAAAACAATCCAATCTTAGTGTGCGCTGTCAATTTCTTCCTTTAGATATGCTATTACTTTCACTGTTTATCTTGGGCTTACTATATTGTGTGCATATATGTTGGCAATTCTTATATCTTCCTGTTGTATTGATCTAAGCTTAGGAAATTCCAGTATTTTTAAGTGACCATAGTCAAATCAGACCAAAACTTGGCTTAGATGGAGTCATTTTCTCTATAATTTTGGAAAGTAAGCAAAGCTTCCCTCTGCTCTGGAGAAAGACAGTATTTCTACTTCCCTTGTTTATTGCTATACAATCTTGAAAAGAGTGTCTGAAACAAAAGTGTTTGATGTCTGCACTCAAATGTTCAGTAATGTGAGAAACCAACAGAGAATTTCCTCCTGTAGCCATCACCACTTTCTGCTATTTGAGAATATAAAAGTTTCTAAAACCTTAGTGAAAGTGATTATCTATCTTTATCCATGGTGACAAGTAATCATCAGAATCTCTTTAAACATTCAGTGACAATTCATCTCAGCAATCATTTTTTGGCAAGCTAACCAACCCTTCTGACAGTCAGCTAGTCAGTTGAATATTATTCCTCATAACCTCATCTCTGAGTGGAAACCAATGAACAACCTTCTCACCTGAGTAACCCTGCTTTTTTCATCTGAAGGTACTCTATACACTGCACTTCATGTTTTTGTTTGACATTATAAGATCAGCAGTTTGTTATGATGAAGGAGACTGTGACTGAATAGCATTTCTTTCTCTAAAAGCAATAAATTCAACTCTTTTTATTTCATATAATACATAATGGTGTATCTTCTGAAATATTTCATTTATTATTTCTTTGTAAATTTATTATTTTAATTCAGTAGATTATAAACTCCATTAGTGAAGACATCTGTCTTATAGCCAATGTACACTGGACTAGCTCATTGTCCAGCTCAGGGTACAATACTGACAAATATTGAAGTGTTGAATTAGCTGAATAATTAATTCCAAGTTGAAGGTTGATAGATATGTGACAATAAGTAAGCTACACCACTGAAGGTACTATTACTAATCACTAACTGAATTAAAGGTTTAGAAGTATGTGAAATAAGATGAAGCCTAGAAGACAAAAAGGATGAGGAGTGTTAGGAATAGTTCAAGGTATGAAATAATAATAAAATATCAGATATAATTTCACTATTAAAAATCAAAGAAGATGAAAAAATCTGGTCAGAAAATTAAACAATATGATTTAAAATGATTGGCACAATCTAGAGTAGTGCTACCTGATAGAAATTCTTGCAATAAAAATAACCATATGTAGTTATTGGCATCCTCCAGAACCATAGATTCTTACATTAGTATTACCTCTGAAATTAGTCTTCCTAATGAAATCATAATATTTTGCCTTCTGCTTCAGTTTCTCCTAAACTAAGAATCAAATTTTTAAAAAACTACAAAAGGATCCCTTGAAAGCAGATCCCTGCAATGGGATTTTGGAACTGGGTTACTCACCATTTACACAGCCATGAAAGACCTGTGAATGGTAGTATGTGAGGTGGTGATGATACCTGTATTCACTGGCTTAACTGGGAACTGGTAAGAGTTCCTGCCATGCATACATCAAGAATTACATATGAAAATTCATGTACTTTATATCCTTTATAATCCTGTAAGGAATTTCACTTTTTTTTTGGAGGGGTTGGGTGTGGAGGAAATCATCTGTAAATATACTATAAAGAGTTTCAAGAATGAAAACTGGTAATGTTGATTTTCAATGTTTGTAGAGAGGTGCTGGATTGATCAATTATATTAAAACTAAATTAGAAATGTCATTTCATTTTGAGTTAATTCAAATGTTTTGACCATTTCATCTTTTCTTCCACCTTACATTGCTGTGAAATTAGAAGTATAGTTTGGTATAATTACTTTAATCAACAAGTTTTTAGAAGCTAAGCATTTATGTGTCATTTCAAATCTCTGGCACAGATTTTTTTTTTCATTCCACTGAATGTTATTCATGTCATTATGTATGTCATCAAAATGTATTGCAATCTTCTATAAAGCAAAAATCACTGATGGTGTAAAGTAGATGAACACAGGCTCTTCAGTGCAGAGATTTGCTGCCTGCTGATAGCATGACTTGTGCTCTTATAGGAAGAAAGAAACATGATAGCAAAAGGTTGCAGAGTATAATAAAATTATTATAGGTTTTGAGTAACATAGATGAAGGTTATTTAATGTCTGCAGACCTTTGGATAAAAACCTTAAATCCTCAAAATTCTGTTCCCTAATCTATGAAATAAGATAAATGAAAGAATGTATGAAACAACACATATAAGTCATTAAGCAAATAAGCATTACTTGCTAACCGAAAACTAAATAAATTAATTGATAAGTTGTGAATCCATTTCAACAGTGGTTAAAATAATGGAGGAAATGGGAGGAAAGGGTATTACTCTTTAGCATGAATTTAAAACTAGTCTCGGATTGTTTTGAGATAAAACAAGCATATGGAAAACTCACTAAGTAATTTATTTCAAAAAGTTTGAACACATAACCTTTGAGGAAATACAAAGATGTCAACCTAATTTACCTAAATAAACATAATTTAGAAAAAATAAAAAGTTAAGTTTAATGAGATCATTGTTGCCTTACCTAAATGATAATAATTAGTAATAAAAGTTGTTTTTCAAGACAAATTTTCTTTTCTGGTATTTTGACCTTTAAAGCAAGTTTTTTTTTTTCTATTTTAAGTATTTTCTCTCAAATATGGCTTCTGAAATTAAGGTGCATATTATGAGTACCTTATATTTAATGTAGTAGTGAGTAAATTATTTTTATAATCAATGGTTATTTTAGAATAAAGCAGAGTTGATCTCTTATAAAGGGAATAGATAATTGCATTCACCAAAACTGCTTGTATGAAAGGACATAATTTTGGTTGTCAATATTCAATTTATTTATTTATTTTTTATTGTAAGTCTTCTTTCTGTTGATGCATAAAAACAACACAGTTACTTCATTATAATGTAAATCACTTTCTGTGATTCCTCTCATTAGGGTGGGGTGTTCAATCTGACGTTGAATTTCATCTACTGGTGTTTTTATTTTATTTTATTTTTAAGCTGGGCTAAGAAGAAGTTTATATAAATGCTACCTTTATGATGGAAGAAATGAACACCGTCTTGGTCTTGACTTATTCTTTCCAAGTAAATATTCCAAATATGAGTTGTCTTGACAAAAACTGAAATATTTTAAAATGCTAATATTTTTTATTTTCAGAATATTCAAATATTAATGTACTTACAAAATGAATAAATAAGGTAAGTATTGTTGTTACAGACATTTAAGTTTGAGGTTTTCTATAATTCTCTACTCACTATCTTTTAAAGGCACTCAGTCTATAAAGCATATTGGGGACTCTCTAATGGTTATTGAAACAGTCCTCAATCTACTGTTTTTAAAAAGGCATGGAGAATAGAGTCACTGTTCAGTGCAGCAATATAATTATTCACTACCGTTTCTCCCCATGACAAATTACTAGAGTATATTTAAGTTTATTTACCCAGCAGAGCACCACATTGCATTTATCTGCTAAGATTAGTATGTTGATTGATGAGGAAATCTTCACAATTCTTTATATAAAGAATATGTGGGCATTCAAGTCAAAAGCATAATCCACTCAATCACTACAAACTGAGGTTGATTACTCATTGAAAAAATAAAAATAGGGGCCTCACTTGTGGCCTAGGGGTTAAATCTTGGTGGTACCACCATTATGGCCTGATTTCAATGCCAAGTCAGGGAGCTAAATCACATGGCCCAGCAGATCTCTCCTGTTTCACCTGCTGCTCCTCTTAGCAACATATATAGATAAATCCACCTGTTCTGCTCCCCACTCTGTCTCTGGTGAATCGTCTCATCCCTCAAATTTCTGGCCTACACCTCAGTTTTTCTACACAAAAAGAAAAAAAAATAAAAATGTAAAAACATATATATCTCTCTATATTTTTAATTTTCTATAAACCAGTTATAAAAATGAAAAGTATAATTCCTTTAAGTTGACCAGGATTTTAGAAACTGAAAGAAAATAAGTAAATGAAAGTTCCCTAAAGAATATTAATAAATGTATTAAGCAAGCATAGAAATGAGTGAAAAGAAACAGAAGGGGGAAAAGAGTGAAAATATTCAAAAACATTTGAGACAATAACAAACACTCTAATATATGTGTTTATCAACCATAGAAGAGGAAGTAACTCTAGCAATGAATTAGTTTGAATTTTACCTTGGATTTGACAAAACAAAATCTTGGAAAATTACAGTGTCTTGATTAAAACAAGTTTCTTAATAAGAAACTTATGGATCAGAAAAGTACTTGGAACATGTTATGGAACTCAGATTGTTGAAAACTGCATACAAAACAAGTGTGACAAAATTTGATCCTTTAATTGTCAAGTTTACAAACTCATGTACTGAGTCACTGTACTAAAAAATTTCATGGAAATTTTGAGGTTGAATAGAAAACATAATTTAGCATATTAGAATAGCTTTCTCTTTTCAGTTGATCAGTAATCAATGAATTTCAAAAATGTTTGATATTTAAAACTTCTTTGTAAAATTCATTAGTGGATCTACAGTGGTGATGAAATTTTATTTATTTATTATTTTTTTCTTAAATTTAGGTAATGTTTAAGACACTTTATATAATTCATAAATTAATCTTCCACATTTAAGTTACCACACCACACACACCACCAAAGAACCCAGTTATTAAATTAAAAAAATTGAAATTTGTGTTTAATAATTACTATAAATTATTTAATTAAAATATTCAAATACTACACCCCCTTCTAAAATTATTTTGCTTTGCAAATTTTTGGTGAATTACATTTAATGAAATAAAAGCTTGTAAGTGGAAAGATACTAAAATTTATCCTTAAGTATTAAGGTTAGGACAGAGCAAATTAACTTATAAAAACTTAAGATTTAATTTAAAAATTTTAGAATTTTTAAAATTTTATTTTAGAATTTCTCAAATTGTAGGAAAAGAAACTTCAGTAGACCTGTATTGAATGGGATAATTTATAATTTGAACCACAATGAAATATAATTGAAATGAACACATATTAGCACAAAACCTCAAATTGTAAAGCATTCAAAACAATAAAAAACAAAGTGTACTTAGTGTTTATTCCTCAGGATATGACATGAAATATGTAGTTCAGAAATGATGAGTCAGGAAATTGAAAGATGTGCAAGAGCAGACCTATGAAAATCATAGATTTCACTGATACTATTCGGTTGTGTATAGTCCATGCAAGGGACTAATGAGTCTGAGTGACATTAACAAGCAGCTAATATGAAAAAGATCTCTGGTACCTTACAAAAAGATCATTCATCCCTCCTTCAGTTCCTATAGTAGGAGAGTAGATATAACTAAGCAGTGTTTTGAAAATATGAAATATTCACCAAATTCCAGATGTTTGAATATTCACTTAAGGAATTTCTGTTACACTAAAGGAACATTGGTGAATAAATGAAGGACTTTAATTCATGTGATATAACATCTGCATGGATGGCCTTTGCAGATCCCTCTTTACTCTCCAATTTCATAGTGATTTATCCTACTTTAGTATGTGTTAGTGCTTTTGTTTTAATGTGAAACACTGAAAAACCTTTACCCTTACAACCAAATGAGATCAACACTTAAGATCAACACAGAACAATAATTATAGTTAAATAGTAGCAGTACTTGGCTGGGGGTATGATCAGTCTGATGAAGAAGGAAAAGAACTGCAATACTTAATTAACTTGTGCTGGCAGAAACCAGAGGAGAAATGTAAGGGTTGTATTTTGATCAATCTTGATGAAGAAGGCCAGAATATAAGACTGAATTGAATTGGAGGCATTTTTTCAGAACATGGGATTTATCATCCTGACAAGAACATCAGAGAATGTTTTCCTAGAGAAAAATAGATAGACATCAACAAATATGATACTTGGCATCTTAACCAAGAAAAGAATGAATGGAGCAGAGGACTTTGGAAGAGTTGAAGGTGGAAATCTGCCATAAAGAGGGAAGAGACATCATAATAAATTACTATCTTAAACTCACATACCAGATGTGAGTGAATTTTCAGATATAGAATCCATTATCTGGGCCTACAGAAGGAAGGATAAACAGTGCACAATAAAATGCTTCTTTCATTCATTTCTTAAAAGTACCTAAGGCCATTTACCCAGATGACCATACTTTATGGAAAAGGGAATAACCAGACTCAGGCTTTCTTTTCAAGGAATACCTGAATTAAGGACTTGCCATCAGTTTGAAACATTCTTAGAATCACAGTGCTATCTAAAGCTATTTCAATGCAACATTAATCCAAAGTGGTTGTATTAGTTACTTTTATCAGCTTCCTTTAACAATGAATGTAAGTTCCAGTTGCTATACATACTTGCCAACATTTGGAAATGCAAGGATTCGTTTTTTGTGTGTGTTTTCTTTTTTCCTTAACTTTAGACATGATGTTGCTGTATAGTGTTATCTAATTCTGGTAATAATTTACATTTCTTAATAAATAATGATGTCTATGGAGTTTTCATGTATTTTTTCATATATTATTTGTGAAGCTTGTTCAAATTTTCAGTCAACTTACATAACAATATTGGTTTATTGCCTAGATATGAATTAGTTTTGAATATATTTTCCACATGTATGTTATTTTGATTTTTATGAAAACGTTTGCAAAATGTTTTGAGGAAAATATTTTGATGGGGCCACCAACGTAACTGAATCTATTTGCTAGTCAATAAATAAATATTTCAACAATTTTATGCATACTCTGTCTTAAAAGAGAAGTTTGATTATTAAATAATCACTACCACTATGGCATCAATATTTTAATATAGTAACAAATACGTTATTCATAAATTTAACTTATTTTAAGTAATAATTTTACTATGTCTTGACTAATGCAAGATTTAATTCACCAAATTAACTTACCTGAATGACATTAACAAAATCAAACATTTTAAAATTTGAGAAATAAAAACCTAAGTTATAGAAATATGATAGTTAAAAAATTCCAGCCATTCAGGTTTGATAAATAAGAAACATTTTATGTTAAAATTTCTATGTCCTTGCCTCTGAAATTATATCATATGAACTATGTGGTATTGATGCTAGTCATAGCTTCTTTTTTATTGACTATGATCTTTATTACTTTGGCAACCTAAAATATTAAAATATGTAACAGAGATTAACAAGAAAGAGATAAAGATAAGTCTTCAAAAAGCATTTACTTAAGTAAAGGTATGAAAAGAATAGTACTAGAATCTGACCAAATGGTAAGAGGTCATTAAGAATCAGTCTTGTATAATCCTATCAAAAGAACCAATTGAGTCTGGAGAAAAAAATAAATCTACATGTTCTTCTTTTAAGTTCCAATCAGAACTGAAGGAATTCATAAAAAAGGAAATGTGAAAGTGTATTATGGGATGTGAAATAATTTTACAAGTTTCAAAGAAATGTATTGATCAAAAGATATAATTGTGCTTGCAATAAAGAGTATCAAACAAAATATGATTATTCTGGTCAAGTTTCTGTTCCCATAAAATTTTTTTGTAATTGAGTATCAAAGTAAAATAATCCATCTCTACAAAATCACCAGGGATTCTACTTTCTCAAAAATTCAATCTGTGAAATTGAGAAAAAAATTAGGGTGAATTAGATATTCGTTTCATAATTTAGGACAATATGAGTTGACATCAGGAAAATATAAATTTCTATAAATCCCCTGTTAAGATTGTTAGAAGAAAACTGGTTAGATGACAGCCACAAGATATAAAAAATGTAGGCTAGCCTACTATAGAATAGCTCTTATGATTCTCAGTGTGCACTTTCTGAAATATGTTTGCAATGTAATTTTAATATTATAAACAGGAGAGCACTATAAACATCCAAACTGTAAGTGATCTTTTTTACTCAGCAACTCAAGTTTTGAGTTTCAATTTAATGTTCCAAGACATATATAATATCATTCAGTTAGGGAGACTCTTAAAACACCACAAGTTTGCTGCCTTAACTAAGCAATAATCTAAATCTAGAGATCATAACCAAGATTATAAATATGTAAAGTATATATATATATTTATTAATTAGTTTCTTTCTTTAGAACAACTGGGGTTAGGCCACAGGTGGGGGGGGGTGAGAGGATTTACCAGAGACATTGTGGGGAGAAGAACAGGCAGATCTACTGAAATAAACTGCTGAGGGAGGCAGTGGGCGAGACAGGAGAGGTCTGCTGGCTATGTGGGTTAGCTACCTGGCTGGGAATGAACTCAGGCTATAGCAGTAATAAAGCTGAGACTTAAACCTTAGGGGACCAGGGAGGCCCAGTATTTCAAGCATTTTGAAAGTCACTCTGGGGTAGGTAACAACCTGCTGTTCCACAGTTAGCAGGGAATATGCTAACATTTGAGATTACATGTGCCCTTTACAAAACTGATATATTTTTTTTCAATGGAGGTAGGTAATTTTGGTTTACAACATTTTGTTTATCATTTAGAGTCATAGGATCACAGCCTTTGAATGTATGTTACAATGCCAAATCTACCAGTAAACTATTAAAAGTCCTCCACCATAGTTCTTTGGTCCCCTTCATCCCTTGTTCTGCCCCTCACACTCCTGTCTGGAATCCTCAGTATTACATTCACATTTCTAGGGGTTGTTATTGGTTTGTTTTTTTTTTTTTTTTGAAACTTTGTTTTGTTTCTGTACTTTCCACTTAAATGTTCAGCTATTTGGTCTTTGTCTTTCTCCTTCCCCTCCAGTTCTACCCATGTTGTTACAAAAGTCAATTGTTTATCTTTTTTAATAGCTGAGGAACATTGTATTGTATTTATATACCACATCTTCCTATTCCATTCAACTGAGCACTTAAGTTTGTTTCTATGGTATGGCTGTGGTACACAAGGCTGCAATGAACAAAGAAATGCATATATCACTTCATATTAATGTTTTGGTATTCTTTGGCACTACCATCTTTGAAGTCACTGATAAATGTTCCTTTTATGTATTCTACATCCACACCTTTCTCATTGTTTTATTGTCTTTCTTAATCATTTCAGGTTTTGCATCTCTATTATTTTCTTGTATAAAGCTTCAATTATGACATTCTTTTAGTTATTCATTTCTCTATTTGTTTATTTGCTTTTCTGCTTTTTCTTGTGTTTCTTTGATCAGCTTTTTTTTTTCTGTTTTATTTCTTTGAGTGTCTTTATCATGATAATTTTGAACTCCATGTTTGATAGGAAAAAAGAGCTTCCATGTATATGTGAGTGAATTATTCTTCTTTCTCTGTGATGAGTCATTTGAGGTCTCAAGGTATTATGTACTGTATTTTTCTTTCTCCAGTTCCCAGCTTCAACAGTTGATCTTTGTACAAGTGTCCTGTGGGTTCAGGCTTTCCACTTTCCTGCAGATGGCCCTGCATGTCTGGGAGAACTAATCTACAGCTTCTGACTCAGGGTAGGAGAAGGATGTGGAGCAGTCCATACCTGTGTCTTTATAACTGGGGGCCAACCTTTCAACTTTGCTATGCAGGATCAGCTTGAGTCCCAAATGGAGTGGGGAGGGACTGCTCACTCTGTATAGTGTCTTGTTCACTAGGTCTCCCTGGGTCACCCCATCACTTCCACACATCTTCCCACAGTCAAAATCATGTTTCAACACAAAATAGCTCTCTGCTCTCCTCTCCAAAACTATTAGCCAAACACAAGAGTATAAGTTTGTACCACTTGTTTCTACCCTGGTCACAGTCTCCAGGTATCTCCATCTACTTTTTTTGTATAGATTTGAACTTCCTCAATTTCTCTTCTATTGCAGTTAACATAGCTCTCCAGTGTCCATGGAGCCCTCCAGTAGTCTCAGAATCCAGTGTTCCTCTGGATCACCTTAGATTTTACTCTAAGGAGAGAAGCAGGTAACCTGTTCTGACACCCCAATGAAATCTATCTTCAATTAAAAGATGATATTCTTCTCTCCCTTACTTCTAGAGTTGTTTAATTAGAGTCACATTTGCACAGCTTATGAGAATCTTGGCAATTTATATATGGGAAGTTTGCAACTGGAGAGTTGAGAACTGGAAA
Organism: Galemys pyrenaicus; assembly: GCA_019455555.1. NCBI lineage: Eukaryota > Metazoa > Chordata > Mammalia > Eulipotyphla > Talpidae > Galemys > Galemys pyrenaicus. The sequence goes on along the minus strand of JAGFMF010011647.1, from coordinate 825,699 downwards.
TCTCAATTATGTGATTTATCTCAATATCTGTGCAGGCCAAAGTTGATGAAATCTATTGATAATTCAAAGCTCATCTACCTCTTAGCTTGAATGGAATTGAGAAGTGTATTATATTGAGAAAATAGGGTATAGTCCATCTATTTTGAAAGAATCAATTATTTAAACTATAATATTTTTAATAAATCTAAAAATGAAGATCAAAAGTTCATCAATAAAGAATTTTATTTCACAATTTAAATCGAAAGATTGCTTTAGACATTGGAAAGTTATACATATATAATGGAGATAACATAAAAATACTTGCCCCTATTTTGACCATCTTATTTTTTTAATGTAAATATAGTGTTTAAAAATGAACATGCCAGTTTTTTTGATCATCCAGATATTAAGACATAAATACAAGAAGGACCATCTTTTTCTGCTCCTTATATAAAAATGTACTTAAATTTGTTACATCTCTTAATTGTGTGTCATCTGTTTGTCATCACTAGAGTTTATAAAAATATTCACACATAAGTTTTGATATACTGGGACCTTTCAAAAGGCAGCTCTATGACTACAAATGGTATAAATATAGATGAAATGTCACCATTTTTCCAGAAGCTAGAAGTTATGTTTTTTCTACTCTTTAACAAGTTCCTTTCTTTGGATTACCTTATATAAAAACAATGATAACATGGCCTATAGGACATGGTTTATTTATAATGTATGAGAAAAATGAAACAAACTACATGAATAGTATTTTTAAAGCAATTAAGATATATTTGAAAAGTATCTAAACTATCCTGTCTAAGTTAACTATTTTTAATGAGTAACTTACCCAACAAAAGCATTTGTTGTACATAAAATTGATTTTTCATTTTTTATAGCTTTGAACAACATGACTTATTCATTAGATGCAATCTTTCTTCACACATGTTTGTGTGTTTCTTCTTTATGGTTATTTCACTATTTCTCTGTGGAAGAAGTTATTATAGAAACTGCTGTTATAGATTTCTTGAAAAAACAACTCCCACTAAATATTAGAAAACATTTGCAGAGTCATTATTTTTGCCTTGTACTACTTATTACATGTTACAGTTTGACATACACAGATAGTCTTCACTGTGCCTTTAGATTATACAAAAAGACATAAAATAGTAAAATCCATTGCAAATTAAGTCAGCAATTCAAAAGAAAAATCAATAGTTTATTTCCTTTTAGCTGTTCAGTGTTTTCATTCCTTCAGAGGTATACAAACATCATGTCTTTTCAACTTGTAAGAAATTTAGAGTATTCTCCACAAGCACAATACTGCTTTCAGATGTTATTGCCATACTTGGGTATTGTATTACCATGAACATGTCAGAATACTTCTGTCCAATTTAAGTAATTTAAGTCCCTCCCTACACACAATTCTATTATCTTTAAACAATTCTTAAGGCAGGTATTTGTTGGGAGCATGCAGCTTAAATTCCTTCAATGTTTATACAAAATATCTTCAATTTTGGGTCTAGATATAGACTGTCTTTCTTCTTCTTTTTTAAGATTTTATTTATTTGTGCATACAAGTGCTGGGGTACAGGCCAGAGGTGGGGGTTTGAGAGGATTCACCAGAGTCAGAGTGGGGAGCAGAACAGGCAGATCACTGAAATATACTAATGAGGGGAACAGTGGGCAAAGCAGGAGGGGTCTGCTGAGCCATATGGATCCCCTCCCTGGTTGGGGATCAAACTCATGCTGCAGTGGCTGCGGAAGCTCCACAGTGAAGCACTCAACTCCTTGTGCCACCAAGGAGGCTACAGACTGTCTTTTTCTATTTTATCTCTGTGTTCCTTCCTTCCATTGCATGTAACTTGAGCTGAAAATATTCACACGTATTTTGAAAGGTATCACATATTTTCCTTGACTCTGCCTTTTATAAGCTCTGTTTTCTCTCTGATTCATCCTCCTAAGCACCATTATCTAATGAACCAATAACTCATCTTGAGACTTCAATTTATATTAGATTTCACTGTCAAAGTATCAGCCCCAGAGAGAGTTAATCAGCAATATTTATGAGATATGTAAAAATTGTATAAACCATATTGATTATTTATAGTTCTTACACTAAATTTCAAACATTTTTATATGGCCTGAAAAAATTACATAGTATGAAGAAAATTTAAAGTATATAAGAACTCATATGTGTAAGCAGTATATGGAATTTTTTTTCTTAATGCTTATGGAGTTTATATTCAGGTATAGGAAAATATACACACACACTGAGAAAAGAACTAGCTATATTAAAAATTGAGGCTTTCCGTCTTATCTCTGGAAGGTTGTCAAAGAAAGTCATTAATATTAAATTTGAAGCTATATAATGCCCAGGTAGTAGAGAAATCTTTTTCAACATCTGTTTTAGCAAGTAGGGATTATCAAATCTATTTCAGTCAATTTCTCCTTTCAAAACAGATAGCAATGGAGTTAATAATTTCAAACATTGCTTTAAAATGTGAGTAAATTGATATTGATGGGGGGCATGGCTTTTCATTAGTCAATTATCCTTAAAAAGAAAAAGAAACATTTTGTAAAATAAAAATAACTGGACCCAAGAGCCAGGTCAGAGGAGATGGTAATAAATCATAGGAGGTGGTCCAAAAGACTTTTTCCTCTTCATAGTTTTCTCTTAATTGTATTTACATCCTCCTGTGATTTTATATATGTTTATTAATATACATATGTAAATACACATATCTCTAGATTCTAAATATATTTTCCGTCTTGTCTTGGTCTTTCTCTGTCTCCCTATCTCTCTTTTTCTCTCCTCTGTCTCTCAACACGTACTAAGATATCAATTGCATTTTTTCTATTCTCTGGACCATGTCTACCAGTGTATGCATTCAAATATTAATATGATGTTATATGTATTCCATTGGGTTTTTACCTCAATATAAGAAAATGTGACAATGATAACTAACATCAGAAATTATAAATTTCTTGTTTTTTTTTTTTTAAATCTGGGGCAACACTTACAATAAGGCTTAAAATAAGCATGACTTTTAGACATTTCAGAAGAATATTTTTTAGAACTTATCTCCATTCTCATCTTCCGCTTAGATCTTTCTAATAGCAAAAACAGACTGTATGCCACTAAAGTATACACAATACACTATAGTAATTTTCAGAAGGGCAACATTTTATTGCCTTTTTGAAGTAAGGTGAAAAGGGTATGTTGTCAACATGGTGCCACTAGTGAAATTGCCGTTTAAAAAAATAAATGTAAATTCATACACCTCCCCAGAGAATCTAAGTACATAGAAGATAAAACCTTAACAGTGAAAATGCTTTCAAAGTCACAGTCCTAGTTTCAAAATCTTGAACTGCTGTTGACATTCTTTGGCATTTTTTGATAGTTAATTGCAATAGGACTTGTAGAGCTACTGCACACATTTCTTAAGTTACTTCTAAAGAGTGCTATATTCTAACCCATCCAAACTTTATTCAGTTTATTCATCTCTACTTATTATAGACTAAGAAATTCTGCATGAAGTTGACCATAATGTAATGAAATTGGAGGGAATAAAGTAAAGGTGCTTTTCCATTATTGCTTACCTATCTAATAGTAAGCTTAAAAAGTAAAGACTATTCCTTCCCTAGGAGAATATAAGGGAACCAAATAAGGATCAAGGAAAGGAATAAGAACAACAACAACAATAATAATAACAAAAAGACACAAAAACCAAAAATGAAAAGACAAGGACAAATTGGGGACACTTGGTGGGGACAGGGGAGGGGGTAGGTTGAGGGCAGATCGGAGCACGGGAGACTGAGGTGATGGTGCACTGGTGACATAGTGATGGGCAATACATGGGGATTACAATTGATGTCAAATATATATAATAAAAAAATTATAAAAAGTAGACTATTATCCTTTCTATGTTTTAAGCTACAATAGTAACTTTATATGTAATGCAAAGAACATATTAATTTAAATTTTTTTTTAAAGATTTATTTATTTATGCATACAAGAGCTGGGGTACAGGCCAGAGGGGGGGGGGTGAGAGGATTCACCACAGAGAGCAGGGAGCAGAACAGGCAGATCAATGGAAGTACACTGCTGAGGGGAGCAGCGGGCACAGCAGGAGAGGTCTGCTGCACCATGTGGGTCCCGCCCTGGCCAGCAGCAGGGATCGAACTCGTGCTGCAGTGGCTGCAGTGTGCTTCATAGTGTGTTGCTTAACCCACTGCGCCACCAGGGAGGCCCCCAAGAACATATTAATTTAAATTACTTGAAACTATTGTTTAAAATTCATGTTGCCTTTAAATATATAACTGCATAATTAGCGTATAAAAGTGAAAAGAAACATGTCTTAGGTGATTCAGATATATGCCATATTGATGCAGGTATGTTAAGTGTAATGTAAGCAGTAAATAAATTCTTGACTTCATATGACTTCTCACACATGCACACACAAAAATTAATCACAAATGAAACATGCAAAACAATATAATATTTTGCATCATAAATGATTTGATACATAATTATAATTTATTTCATATTTATTGAACATCATTATTAGTTGCACATGTCTTAAAAAAGGTTTTAATATATAATTATAAACAATATAGTAAAAAAAAACTTACTTGTTAATGTTAAGTCAGAAAATAAACCTGTAATACATAATAATGTTTAAACATAGATTGATTTAAAAAAGAAAGTTAAGTGCATAGGCACTAAAATTTAGGGAAATAGCAACAGATGGAAAAAACAAATTCATTTGCAATTTGTCTTGTTCTCCCATTCCTATGACTGCAATAAACAGATTTAGCATACTTCTACTCATGTAATTATCACTTCTTTTGAGTTACCTTAAGATCAAATATTTCCTTTGACTGAGCCATCCTATTAAAGACAAGCTATGACCATAAATACATGGAATATATAGATAAAGAAAATGTCAAATATCATATATACAATCTACCACAATGTTAAATATAAAAATGAGTGTATGCATTTTAAAAATATTGCAATGAACTTATTCTAAATATTTTTAAAGACAAAGATTTTAATGTAATTGCAATAAAATATCAGTGATTTTTTTTTTTTTTGCTTCTAGAAATACGAAATTCAGCGTGGTACTGTAAAACAATATTGTGGCATGTGTACAAATTTTGTTTCAATTTAGATATTTTCCTCATATTGCATACATACTCAATTTTATCTCTAAAAGTAAAAATATTTCATTATTATCTATAGATATTTCATAGCTAGTGATGTTACTTTATTCACAGGATGAACTAATTTTTTCTAGCATTTTCTTCTTAAAAAATAAATTAATTGCACTTAAGTGTCATTAAAAATTGTTGTCTACTTAGATTTATGTGACATAGAAAGCACTGAAAATGTAGCCCATTTATATTTGGCCATTAAAGTTTGTGGCTTGTAAAAGAGTTACTGGGTAATATATTGCAGAGTGACATAGAGGAAAGACAATAAGCAAGTGAATGATTCATCTGTAAATTCACATTCAAATTACAACTTGCACAGTCGACTCATTCTGATCTGATTTAATTTATTATCAATATTGGATGCTGAGCCATGAGCATCACCATTGAAACTGAACATGACAATGCAGAGATCAGTGAAAAAGTTACTGATCATCATAAGCACAGTTTTCTTTATGCTTCATTTTAGATAAATATTCTTTCTCACGTACTTTCACTCCATCAGTAAGGATCTTATATAGATATAGATATGTAAATGAATACATGTATAACTACATATGGAAAAAATGATTTTATCCTATTAGCTAACATTTACTATGCTTTATTTTTGTCATGATTTCTCTTGAATCACCTTCAAATAATTGTACTAACAAAAAAAATAGCAAAAAGCACCCAAAGCTCAACTTTTTTAAATATAAAATTCTTGTAGTCTTCATCTCTGTCCTTTATATTTTCTTAAGGATGTAAGATTTGCTAGTACTTGCAAAATATAATAGTTTTAATGTGGCAATGTCTTATCTACTCAGAATCTGGCAAGATGTATTTTCTGGAACAGAGACAGAAACCAATAATTACTAGGAAAAAAACATGTCTAAGAAGCTAGAGAAAATGGGCATTACATACCTATTGTGGGTAAACCATAAAGCTACTACCCATTTACCCACATGACATAGTCCATTACTCTGAAGTATTATATATGAAGTCTGCTAATTTGTCATGCTTAGTTATCAGATTTGTACAGGCAACTTTTAGTCATTTCAGTTTAGAAGCATAGAGAGAGAATCAGGTAGTGAAAGAAACAAGCTCTGAACAGATAGATTAAAGGAAATAGTAATAGAGACACATGGAGCACAATTTATAAAAAAGCCACTGGGGGCATTTAGTGACAGGTAAAAACTAACATACTTCACTATTTCCTGAAGTTATTATGGCAATTGAAATTTAAGATTATTTAAGTCTTCCTTAATGCAGAGTTAATGATTGATTAATATTTTTTAAAAGGCGAGATAATTTTTCTCTATTATAAAAATATATGTTTTCATTGAAGCAGTACTCATATATTTAAGCTCTGATATAAGAAATTTGGTTAATGCAAATATAGATAGCCCAAAATTGTAAACTTTTGTAGATGCTAATGTAAAATCAAATAAAATTCTATACTTTTTTCCTATAACTATTTAAAAAGAAATATGTATTTTGGCTCAATTAAAATGTATGTTCTTTATATCAATTGCATGCCTAGATTCAAATTTGTTATATAGAAGATTCTAAACTTAAGGTGAAAGAAGTATTAGAAAAAGTCTTAGATATTATTTTGCTCAACTCCTTTAAATTATGGGGAAATTGAGACTAAAAAGTGTGGTCATTAATATCATAATTGACATGTATATTTTATCTATTTATACTATTAAGTGACCTGGTATATGCAATGATGCAATATTTCATAGTAATTTCCCTCTGAAATCTTAAAAAATCTCCAACTTGTATCATTTATAATGAATCATATTACATTTAAATTCAGAAGAAACTTTAGAAATTTTATTTGTGTTTTTCTAAGTTCATTTCTAAGTTTATTTGTGTTTGTCTATGTGTCCCAAGATGGTATCATCCACATTTTGAGCATGTAATTCTGTATCTCTCTAAGTATTGGGCTCATTCAATAAGTATCAACATTTTATGCTCTTTTACAACATAACATTCACTATTTATGAGTATTCACTATTATATTAAACATTCATAGCATATTTATAGAAATATGCCATGTAAAGAAATGCATGCACGTGATTTGGTTGTTATAATCTACTTATAGATCCTCCTCATAATTTTTGTAATTATTAAAATATTTGTAAGGGATATTAAATGATCAGATGTTTATACTTAGAGGAAATTTTATCTATCATACAAAGCTATTGTCTTAATGGACTAAAAAATTAATTTGCCATATTTCCCCCTGGTTTTCTAGATATCATACTCTGACTGTACAAGTGCTACAGTGCTGCTGCCAATTAAAAAACAACAGCAATAAAGATTGATTCAGGGTGTTTGTGAATTCCCAAGAGGAAGCCAGTATTTAATCACTGAGACAAATGGGGAAAAAAGGAAAACTAACTCAGTGGACATCTCCTTAACACTAATATCCTAAAAGCACAGAAATTTAATGGCACCTCAAATGATTTTAGTAATTACACACTTTCCTTCCTTTCATTTCCACCTACCTGGGTTAACTCATGCCTCTCTGAAGAGACAAGTATTGTCCTTACTCACTTGGTATGTCTGCTGTATAACATAATGACCCAGACAGAATATATATTAAATGGAAACAAGGGGCCTCCCTGGTGGTACAGTGGGTTGAGCGCCACACTGTGAAGCATCTGTGGCATAGCAGCATGAGTTTGATCCCTAGCCAGGGTGGAGAGCCACCTGGTGCTTCACACCTCTCCTGCTTTGTCCGCTGCTCCTCTCAGCTGTGTATTTCAGTCCATATGCTTGTTCTGCTCTCCGCTTGCCTCTGGTGAATCCTCTCACCTTCAGTGCCTCTGACCTGTACCCCAGCTCTTGTATGCATAAATAAATAAATCTTTAAAAAAATGGAAACAAGAATGTCTCTAAAGGACTAATCTGATTCTTACAAAAATATGGTAAGATCTTCACACATATGAGCACACTTAATTCTTAATACTCTTAATTTTATCCTTACTGCATTATTTTTATTAAAAGATTTACTTATTTATGCATGTAAGAAATGCGGTACAGAGATACAGAGATACAGGTGGTGGGTAGTAGATCAGGGGGAAGGGTGTAGGGGGTGGGTCTACTGAAATACACTGCTGAGGGGAACAGCAAGGGAGACAGAAAAGGTCTGCTGGGTCATGTGGGTCACTTCCCTGGCTGGAGATCAAACTGGTGCTGCAGTTTTGTGGATAGAATCAAAGTGCTCTGAATTAACTCTTTGTGCCCCCAGGGAGGCCCCCTTACTTCATTTTCTATATGAGGAATATTGCAGAGTAAGCTCTTAAGTTTCCAAAAATCTCAAGAGCTATTCTTAAAAACAAGAATTTTTTATATTCATTATCCCACTGGTATTTTTGATACTATCATGTATCTCTTTTATTTTTTGTTTTCTCAGTCCTAATATTTTTGGTAGTTATATAAGTGTATTGCCTTCAATATTTATGGTTATTATTTAACAAAATAAATGTTTAAATAAGTTTTGATATTCACCTTTAGAAAAAAAGTTTTGCATAGAAGGACTTCTGTGAAGTCTAATATAACACCTATTTTGAATAACATAGACATATAATCTAAACACTTATCCAGCAAGTAGATATAGTCTGGAAAATGGATTATGGGTATAGAGAAAGGTTAAAATACCAATGAACAATTATTTCCCTGATCAAATGAATAAATTATTAAGATGTAAGTTAAACTGGTAATAATTGGAATACAGAGAGATAGAAAATTAAAGAGTAAGTTGGTAAGTAAGACTAAAAAGAGAATATAAGTTATTGCTGATGATAATGAAGGAGAGGTAAAGAATTGCTTGAGAAGTGAGTGATATGGCTAACTCATGGGAAATAAAGAATGTTTGGTAGGAGACTGAGAAATCTCAGTTTGTTATTTGTGCTTTGACTTGTGAAAAGGTAAATAGGTAAACAGATCTGATGCTCAAGAAAGTAATCTGAAAAGAAGAGCCATATTTTGCTATGATCATACAATGTTATGATATCTTTGGAATGGCCATACTTTCTGGAGGAGAAAGAGGAAAGTGAAAGGTGGAAGCCACATTCAATGGAAGGGAACTTGGTGGAGTAAGATGTGTGTATAGGAGAGACTTAGGGAGCAACAGCAGGACACAGTTTCTTTGTTTTATTTCCATAATTAGAAGGATAGCAATAACCCAAAAGTCAGTTTACTTAAAAGCAATTATGATTATTAGAATGTGGAATTTAACTAGATTTTTAAAATTTTCAAGCTTTTCCTATGCCCTTTAAGAGAGAAAACTTAAATCTTAATAAAATGTTGAAAATAGTATAAAGTGTAGACTAATAAAATTATACTGTAATGGCACTTCCTTTTGCATTTGTTTTTCTTTTTTAATATTTTAAGTATTGCACCTACTATATGATTCTGTCACAGATTCTTTCAGAACCAATCTTGTTATTGCCACTCCACTGGTTATAGAATTTAGATGTCAAAATTATTGCTGGAAAAGTACATTTGAAATGTACATATGTACATTTGAAGTACATATGTAGAGCTAAATATGATATGCTCATTATGCATAAAAATTGTGGTCATTTTACTCTATCAGGAGTTACTATAAGATACAACTTAAATGAGATATCATTGTTTTAACCTCTTACACATTTATTAAAGAGACACTGGATTCTTAAGTCTTTTTGTGGCCTCAAATTACATAACACAGTATGTCTAGGGGAAGAATAGATGAAAGAGAATTAAACAGTGAGGTTTTTCTAAAGGAAATTTAAAGTAAATTTGAAAGAGACTGAGGTTGTAACAAGATAGCAGTCTTGTACATGTATCTATTTATGTAAGTTGCCTCAAATAAGTTTTTTTTCTTAATTGAACTTAAAAGTAAAATCTTTTATAAATGGAGTAAAGTTTGCCTCAACATTAACATAAATTGCAAGTATGTGTTCTCAGCAGGTATTTCAGTGCTTCTGTAGAAGCATTTTATGAGTCAAAAGTCATAGTCATGCAAATAAGATTAAAAAGAAAACCTGGCCTTTCTGTTAAGTTGATTTTTTTTTCCCTCTTTTTCCCCCACTAGTGAATGTTCACAAATTTGGAAGCAAGGCAGAGTTACTGATACATCTTCTACACAATGCCAAAACATCCAGTAAAAATAAAAAATTTTATCCTACATACCAAATATTTAGGTACTTTAATTTTTTTAGATAATTTTTTAGTGTGGTTTTAATTGAAGGGGTAGTACAGAGTTTTCCTATATACATCTAACCTTGCATATATATAGTCTACCCCACTGTCAACATTTCTCACCAAAATTGTATGTACCTTACCAGTGAAACTACATCTATACATCACAGTCCTTCAAAGTTCATAATTTACTATAGGATTTATTCTAAGTGATTTTCAGATGATTTTTTTTTTACATTTTATAGGCTGGAAAAAAAATAGAGAGGCACAGGCAGTTTGCATTTGCAGTTTCCTTTTTAACTGATCAATACTATTGAACATCTTTAAAAAGCAACTTACTCTAAAAGGCACTATGCAGACATGAATCAATCTCAAGACCCTATTCCCCACTGGTGGATATATGGTGTGTAACACAAGGAATTATAATGACAAAGTATGTCCAAAGTGCCCTAAAAAGAGTGTGCATCAAGTATCTTAAATTTGTCCTAATAAACACAGGAGACCAGATCCTGTGTTTATTAGGAGGAAGTGGGGAGATTAAAAAGGCATATCTGAGTTTGGACAAAAGTCTGTGTTTTGAATATTACTAACACAGCTAGCAGTCTAATTAAATAATGCTGTCACACAACTCATGAAAATATAAAATATTTTTGTTTTTATTAGTGTTCAAGTCACATTTAAGACATTTAAAATACAATGACATTCAAAATTTGTCATAACCTAATCTCAATTTGAATAAAGTGTAATCTCTTCATAACCTAAGATTCCATTTTTTTCACCTTTCACACCATATTACTAATATTTTCTCTGATATCACCACCTCAGTATAATATCTGAGTATTTCCAAGTTGTAAACTAGGGTCACAGTATGCAAGTCATTGGTCCAATTTATCCTCATAAGCCTTAGCAGCCATTATATAAGATATCACTGTCACTTACTTGGATATAGAATCAAATTGAAAGTCCACTCATCCTTTCAAGAACATGCACGACTTTCATCTGACTTACTGACATATCATTCAATCCACTATCTCTTGTACACATACAAGATCCTGGTTTCCAATAGACCAACTATTAAGCACTTATTTAAAAATAAACCGGAAGTCTCCATAATAAAATAATAATAATAAAAAGAGGTTAGAGGAGATGGTTCTTTCTCAGCCATTGAAAACATTATCTGAAATAAAAAGCATTTGACTCATTCTTTTACACTAAAATGCAATAGGGAAAATATAACAATAGTTAAAAAAGATAGTAATATAGGGTTCAGATTTCCTTCATTTTGCTATGAAAATATGAATATTTGGGACTAATTAAAATGAAACTGAAATAATAATGGTAGATGTTTCGATAATGCACAAACACTGGATTTTTTTCTCCAGAAGATGAAAAGGAAAACAATCAGTATCTTAAATAATTCTTATATATATTTGAACATTTACTTAATTTAACTATAGATTTTATGTAACAATTTCTCTGTAGTGATCTAGTGGTTTACAAGAATTAACAAGAATTAACTGTATTTTTGTGTGCTCAGAACTTTTATTTCACAATTTAATTGGTATCCATATTTTGTCAATTCAATACCACCATTTGTGTGAAATGTAGGCACCTGGGTAGACACAATATAATAAAAAATATTATGAACCAATAAGTACAACTTTAGTGAGACACCATATTGGATTAAAACACAAGTAAAGAGAATTCTATAAATTAGAACCAATGCATGTGAGAACTATTTCATTTAACCAAGGTGTTGATTTTCTAATTGGAGAATTCATTTTTTTCTCTTATAAAGAGGAAGAAACTATAAACATATAAAATATATGTGACAAATGGTATGAATAATAATATTTCAAAACATCTATTGAATATTTAAATCTATTAAATCTCCATTTATAAAAATAACATTCTTAAATACTTTCATTCATTTTTGCAATAAAGTGAAAGGTAAGATTAAATAAATATTTACTGAGAATCTATTTTAGATACAAAATTAAAAATCATTATTGAGATTCTCACAGTCTAGTGGAAGGAATTACACATAATCATATTTTTTTTATATTCTTCAGGCAAAGTCTCTAAACTTTGCTTTTACAAATTATTTAATAAAGAAGTACTGACTTCAAGTTTTCTCCCAACACACGTATCTAAAATAAGATTTATTTTCATGTATATGACTCCATGCTTGTGCTCAAAATGTGGTTCAGTCACTCCTAGACTTCTCCAAATTTTCAATTGCTCTACAAGACCAAGACTTTTTATAATAATGCTAAGACAATATCATTTTCTCATCGCACTTTCATTCTTTCATGGGTATATAGTGAATTTTCTAGAGGCTCCATCACTACTGATTGAATGTTGAAGCAGATGTCTACTGACAGACATTAAAAAGATTTGTGACTGCAAAATGGTTCAACTACAGGGAAAACTTTTTGTATCCTCAAAAAAATAAATACAGAATGACCTTATGATACTGCATTTTTATTCCTATGTATATAACTATTATAAATGAAAATGGGTACTCAAAAATACAAATATGCTTATGTTCATAGTAACACTGTCCACAACATTCAAAAAGTAATGTCCATAAAGATCTAAAAAGACATCACTGAAAGTTAGTCATCACTTTATCTTCCTGTTTTTGTTTTTTTTCTTCTATGTACTTAATGGTTTCAGGTCTTACATTTAAGTCTTATATCCATTTAGAGTTCATTTTTGGATTCTGAAGAAAGAATGGATTAAAAATGTGGTGTCTAAATAAGATGGAGCATAAACCAATTCAAAAGCAATGAAGTATTGATCCATATTATAGCATAGATAAATCTTGAGAACATGTTAATTGAAAAACACTAGAAAAATGACCACATATTATATTATTCTAGTTATATGAGATATCCCAAATTGGTAAATAAAATGATTTCAGATTAGTGTATATCAGGAACTGAGGATAGGAAGAATTAAGGATTAACTACTCAGTGTGTATTTGGTTTGTTTTCAAGTGATATGATTTGGAACAAGATATAAATGGTGATTATACAATACTATGACTATACTAAATACAACCAAGTTGTCTAATTTTAAATGGTTAATTTTATGTTATGCTAATTTTACCTCAAGTGAAAGATACTAACAAAGGCAAAAGTAACAGTTGTTTTAGCTGCAAAATTGTTCAGATTAAAACTTTTCCAGCATTTTCATGTTGTGAGAGTATGCTGAAAATGTTGATTCTCAGGTACTTCTATAGACCAAGTAAATCAGTCTGAATTTTGAGAAAATCTTTAGGTGAATCATGTGTATTTTAACATTTAAGAACTGGTCAAAGGCATTGTTGCAAAAATTAATATGTATAACATATCAAGTTGGAGCATAATTTCATTCAGATTGTTCATTGTTTTCATTTCAGTATAATAAAAATAGTTTATTACAGTGTTTTCCAATCTGATAAATCATAAGAATTTGGGAAAGTTAGTTAACATATTAATAAATAGGACTTTTATGTTGAAGTTCTATATGTCTGGAAATGATGCAAGTTTATAAAAAATCATATCAATGTAAAGAACATAAAATTTACCTAGATTTTTAATTTTAACAATAAGCCCTTAAAAAGTTTCAGTCTTCCCTATATATCTCCTATTCTTAGGGTTTAAAAATCTTCATACTTTTTCTATGCTTAGGTTGAATGATTTGTAAGACACCAATCTAATCACTCATCCTCCTTCATCCTCTAAAAATGACACAGCAATTACTTGACTTAAAACTTGTGTCTATATTTGGGGCCTCCCAGGTGGCACAAGGGGTTAAAGCACAGCACTAGAGCCACAGCAGCATGAGTTCAATCCCTGACCAGGGAGGTGACCCTGAGTTCAATCCTTGGCCAGGGAGGTGACCCACATACCACAGCAGACCTCTCATACCTTGCCCGCTGCTCCCTCCAGCAATGTTTTTCAGTAGATCCGCCTATTCTACTCACCATTGTATCTCTGGTGATTCCCTGATATTCCCAATACTAACCCAAGAATGCATTCTTGGAAGTAAATTTAAATTGTTATCTAGAATTATTTTGATGACATTTTATGCACTTTGGAGAAACAAATCTTGACTTTATTACAAGTGAGAAATTAGAAAAGTAAAGGGCACTTTTTTACATATTCTATTATCCAGGAACACTATGATACCAAAATCAGATAAGTATATTACTGGGGAAGAAAACCATAGATCAATAAGGGCCACCTTGGTGACCTAGAGTTTAAGTTCTCAGTACTACCATGGGGATGACTCCACCATGGGGGCCTGCATTTAGTCTCCCATCAGGAGCAAACCCACATGACCAGCAGACCTCTCTTGTTTTGCCCACTGCTCCCCACAGCAGCATATTTCAGTAAATCTGCTGTTCTGTTCACCACTCTATCTTTGGTGTATCCTCTCACCTGCTGCACTTCTGGCCTACAACCCAGTTCTTACATGCAAAAATAAATAATACCTTTAAAACTGTAGTCCCATATATCTTTTTTTTTTCTTCTTCTTTTTTTTTCTTCTTTTTTTTATTAAAATATTTTAAAATTTACATATACTTCCCATTAATTGTAATCCCCATGTATTCCCCATCACCATCTCACCAGTGCACCATCACC
>JAGFMF010011647.1:771108-801023 GCA_019455555.1 Galemys pyrenaicus | reverse complement strand
CTCTTCTCTCCAGAAATCTCCTTCTCCTCAGCTCCACCCACTTAGGGCGGAACCAGGATTTTGGAACTTCCCCTTTTCCTGGGACCACCCTGTTACAATCGCGTCCTTACTAATGTCTTAGCCCTCCCCACCGCCACAGTTGAACATGTTTATAAACATATCTGAATTGTACTACAGCTTATTCCAGTTAGAGGCTCCCTTGTAGGGGCATTTAGTTGAGTGATCCCCTAGTTGTTTCTGCTGCGACTTCATTACAAAGAGTTGGGAGTGCCTCGAGGACACAATACTCTTAGTATTCAGTGCTTTTCCACTCTCATACTTTAACCCACTCCCTTCCTACCAGCTTCCTCCTGGAGTTCATAGAATGGCAAGAGGCTATTCAGGACTCACTTGGTGATGAAACAATTTTCCTCATATGTGCTGATCCACCTGTCCCTCCAGGTATAGTTTCATGAAGAAAAATGGAGCATTATCAGTGTCCATAATTTCTTTTTGGTTCCTTCTTTTAATGTTAAAGTTAGTAAACAAATCCATGTATATATATGGTATGTAGGTATGTATGTATGGAGATATATCCTGTTTGAGACCAGCTCTTTACAGTTCAGCTCTTGATAATAAGTATGCATAAGAGCACAGGTTTGAGATGGACATAGGACATGGGTTTTCTAGAAAGGGAATTTCAATTCAATTAACACGCACTTTCATTAAAGTATACTTTCATTAAAGGGGACAATTGAAAACTTAAAAATTACACATTAACATTTCTTTAGACCACCATAACCTTAAAACCTCCTTAATCATTAGCCTGAACATGCATTACTTTGTAGACAGTCCCTAATTAAGAAGGAATTATAGAATTCCAATTATAGAATTCCAATTTTTTAAATGATATAGATTTCAAGTGAAATGTGTGCTTTTTTGTGGACAATAGGGACATTCTTTAATATTAATTTAATTTCTAGTATATGTTATCTTTACTAATTAGCTATTAGTATCATTTTTAATTTCTGACATAAGCTAGATTTGAGAACAAAGACAGTTATTATTAATCTTTAGGTTCTGTGGTGACCAACTTATTGTCTGTCACATGATGGGTGATCAGTATGTTCATATTGAATGGGATTATTCTGGTGTGTACTACAAAAATACCAGCAAACAGAAAAAAAACACTTTGATAGTTAACACAATCATGCGCTAGTCATAATACTGATATTAATGTTGATGATCATAAAAAGAGCAGCTAATATCTGGAAGTGCTTTAAATCCAGGCTACTCCATCTCTAATAGCAAAAGTAACAGATGAAGGAATAAAACGAATCCACATTTTATTCTCTAGTTTCAACTTTCCTTTAAGTAGAGAACTTCGTGGTAATGCACTTTTTTGTACGAAATGCTCTCTCTCTCTCTCCACACACACACACACACACTTTGGCTTAAATATCTATCAATTTCTATCTTTGGAAACAAATACTGCAGAGTGTGGCAGGGCAGTACCAAGGCAAATTTGCAAGTGGTGGAAATTACCTGCTGGGCAGAGAAGAACCCTGAGATAACTCCTTTTTTTTTTTTTTAAGCAATTCAAATTGAAAGATGTTGTCCTTGCAGAGACATCTTCTAGAACAATCTGCAACTGGAGAGAAAATCACTAATTAAAAAAAGAAAAAAAGGAAACGAGAATTAACCATGGGTCTAGGCTTGGTTGTATATTAATTACTGATACAAATACTTTAAAATCAGCTGGCAATTATGCTTCCTGTGTTATAAAAGTAGGACCCAACACCGACAAACTTTTTTTATTGTAAAGTTTTCTACCAGAAAACTGTTAAAGCATGGTCAACTCAGGAATAGGTTCTTCTCATAAGTGAAATATCTTAAGTATTGAAGAACAAAATGTGATCACATGGGAACATGGTGATTTGGAAAATAATTGCTTATCACATGATAGTGACCATCTTTCTCAGCAGATAAATTTGAAAGTTCATATCTATGTAGAGATTCCAAAACTACAAGCTAAGGAATTATTCCAAACAAACTAGATGAAATTGCTAAGTATAGACAATTAGTGAAATTATTGCACATGCTAAAAAAATCACTATATCTAAAAGTGTTCTTCCTATTTTAAGTCAAACAAGGAGGTGCATTTGCAAGCTTTATTCCTGGCTTAGACTTAGACCCTCTTGTAAGAACTTATAGTTAAAGGAAGTAAGAATGATAGTAAACTGTGTCTCAGTGAGGGCGTATCAGAATAGAGGGCTGAAGACAAAAGAGACAAAACTAAAGAAAGAAATTGAAAAAAAAAAAATTATAAGACCTAGTGCTGGAGATACAGAATATCAATTACAAAGGTAGAGGAGGTCACACAAACACATTAAAAAAACAGAGTACAAAACTAAATCAAAAGCTATAAACCAAATTCTCTTTATTTCCTTTAACCTTTTATTTTTCACTTTTGCTATTTTAACTTTTAATTTCCTATGAGTCTTGTAGTGTGGGGATAACCATGAAATGGAATTTTGTTGAAATAAAAATTGTGTATAAGTTTATTGGAGACTAACTTAATTTCAAAATCTTTAAGTTATCTTATTTAAGTTATCCAAAGCTGTTTGTGTTTGAAGTTCTGAAATGCAGATAATAAAAATTAGTGTGAAAACTACTTCTCTAATTATTGCATATGCTCAGGGTATATAAAAAAGTTCAATAAAGTTTTGACTTTTCCAAAATCTAAAATAAAAAAAGTCCATTCTGCTTGATACAATAAAGTATTGATTACTCTACGCTGCTAAATTTAAAAAAAAAGTGATTGCTCATTTTTTAAAAAGATTATTTTTTTTTTAAGATTTTATTTATTTATGCATACAAGAGCTGGGGTACAGGCCAGAGGCGTGGGAGGTGAGAGGATTCACCAGAGACAGAGCGGGGACAGAACAGGCAGATGGACTGAAACACACTGCTGAGGGGAGCAGCGGGCGAGGCAGGAGAGGTCTGCTGCGCCATGTGGGTCCCCTCTCTGGCCAGCGGCAGGGATCGAACTTGTGCTGTAGTGGCTGCGGATGCTTCATAGTGTGTTGCTTAACCCACTGCGCCACCAGAGAGGCCCCTAAAAAGATTATTTATGCATATAAGAACTGGGGTACAGGCCCAAGGTGCAGGATGAGAGGGTGAGAGGATTCACCAGGAAGAGTGGGGAACAGAACAGGTGGATCCACTGAAATACACTGCTGAGGGGGTGAAACAGGAGAGGTCTGTTGCACCACATGGGTTAGCTCTCTGACCAGGAGTTGAACTCATAGCACAATGGTTGTTCATAGATTGATAGCATGAAACTTTAACCTCTGTGCCACCAGGGAGGACCCATAAATTGTTCACTTTACCTTTTTTTTGTTCATTTTTATAAATAATAATTGTCCATTTTATAAGCAATAACTTGAGCAGAAAGAAGTCGTTACTTTAATAAAGCTTTGAGAAATATGAAGAAAAGAGGTAATAACAGGCTCCTGATAGTCAACATGACTTTTTCAATGCTTTTTTTAAAAAAAATATGATTTTTGTTTGCTAGTAATTTACATTAAAACCACCTATTATCATAAGGGAGTTCTATAATTTAACCAAATCTCCATTTTTTGTTTTGGTTGACTTAAAATAGATAACATTAAGTTTGAAAAACAAATATTTTGGTAAGGATATTATTGGCTAAAATGGAGAACAGATAGGTTTATTGGGATGAAACCTGAACATAGACTCATCTTATTGATCTCCAAACCTCCCCAAATTCTCTTCAATTAAAATGTCAAATTAAATACAAGAATGGAGAGAAGCTTAAATCGATATGAAAGTACACAGTGTTTTCTCACCATATTACAAGCATCAACCAGTTGCTTGCTATATAGAATGGAATGAAATATATTAAAATAATAGCAATTCTATGACTCATTTGCTATCAGGAAGGCATACCAGGCCAGATCCTGGCAGAGTGCCATTTATTTTCAATAAGATGAACCATGGGGCAACTGGGAGTGAATTTTCCACTTTGGCAATGGCACCGGAGAAGCATTCTTGTTACATCAAGCCAAAGAAAGAGAATGCATTTGGCAAGTTTTATTCTTGGCTTAGACTAAGAGCCCTCTTGGAACAGAAGGCCCTGACAGGCAAAACCAGGGGATATGTTGTGGCTGGCTCTTAAGGAAGTCAGCTCTTCCAGGCAAACACCAAGGACTCCTGGCTGCCACACCAGCACTAAATAGACACAGGGAGGCAGAAGGCAATACTCCCTGTTGTGGCTGATTCCACTGTTTTCAGTAACCTTCCTTCAAAGCTCTCCTAGTTCGTAGCAATTTTGGTAATAGTTTCTAAAGTATATCTAAAATTTCCTTTTCTCTCCTTGTATATCCGTTGACATTGGGATTAGGATGCATGCCAATTTCTAACAAAATAATCTTAACTTGAATTTGATATGAATCTCTATTTAGGAAAGCTCAGATTTCATTCTTCAAGTGTGTAAAGAAAATTAGTATCTATTAATAAATACTGCTATTCCAAGAAATAAAATGAATTTGAGATAAATTTGAAGAAAATTTGAGCTCATATCTCAAGGGATTGAAGGGTTCTTTATAAAAGCACAAAGGAAGATCACGTTATGATGAAATATCCTGGGCCTTCCCTGATGACACAATGGGTTAAGCAGTGCACTGTGAGGCAGACCACAGACACTGCAGCACAAGTTCATCTCTGCCACCTGCTGGAAGGTGACCCACATGGCACAGCAGACCTCTCCTGCCTTGCCTGCTGCTCTCCTCAGCAGTGTATTTCAGTCAGTATTCCTGTTCTACTGTGCACTCTGCTTCTGGTGAATCCTCTCACCCCCCCACATCTGTCCTTTACCCCAGTTCCTGTATGCATAAATAAATAAATCTTTTAAAAAAAGATGAAATATCTGCATGGTGAATTGGAAACTGCAATAGGCAGTGAACAACTCTTTTAATGCTGCAGAAAATTAAAATGATGTGTAAAAAAATAAATGAAAGAAATTCCCCTAGACTCAAAATTCTGAAAATTTACTAACAACAACAACAAAAAAGAATAGGGAAAAAGAAAATATTCTTAAACTAAGATGAAAAATAGGAGAGAAAAATGTTAAAATAAATTTCATTATTTGATTCTTATTGGAAAACTCAGAAAAAATAGCTTATACTTGAAAATATCTATATATTTATAATTTTCTCAATCAATGTCAGAATATTAAACATATCAAGATAGAGCATATAAAACACTTAAATAAGTAACATAATTTAGACAAATAGCAAGTACCTTTCTCCACACTATATGCCAATAGGTACTGATAATGTGATATAATTTTATAAAAGGAAAAAATAGAAATTGAGATTACATTTATCTAAGTGATCATTCAATTTATCAAGGAACGAAATGTTATTTTGAAATACGGAATACTCACAAGCTATAGTGCTTGTTGATAAAAATCAAAGTTTATGAAGGTAGCTTTAATGGATATGATTTAAAAAATACAGTGAAATGTACATATTAGTTATGAAAAAAAGCCTGTTAAGGTCAAGCATTTAAATTTTAAGAAATTAAGGGAACTAGTTACTAAAACTTCTATTTATAAAAATTATACTGACATTTGATACTAATTTTCTCATTTGATTTTTATACTTATGAGTCAAGAACAGTGATATATGAGAATAACAACATACATTATGTTAAACATGTTTTAAAGATGAAAATCACCATGATATATAACCACTAGGACATCTTCCAAAAGCAAGAGAAAGAGAGGGAGGGAGAGAGAAGAAAAAAGAGAGAAAGAGAGAGACAGAGACAAAGAAACAGAAACAAAGAGAGAATCATATTCTCTTTAGTTACTGCTGCAGAAGACATTTTATAGGTAAGTCAGTATTTTGTCATTATCTCTCATAATATATGGGTCAAAAGAACTGGGAGGGAATGGTTCATCTCTATTCCATGATGTATATGGCCAAAGCTGAGAGGTTTCAAGTCTGGAAGCTGGAGCAGCGTAGGGTCTGATGGACAGACATCCATCTCTCTGTGTCTTTCCCTGCCTATTTCAGGGCAGTATTCTCAGGGTGCTCAGAGTTCTGATGCAGCATCTCAGTGCTCTGAGAGATGGCCAGTGTCGTTTGCCAATCCTCATAATGGTTAGGTCAAGAACTACTATAGCATCAATTCAGCACACTCTCTTGGTCACAGTACTTGAAGACACTGTCCTTTTCTGAATCTTTGCTCTTTAAGCTGATCAGGTCCACGGAGCAAAGACCTGACCTAACAAGACTGATACTTTAGCTCAGTTGAGTCTTCAGTAGAGTTATTAATAGTTCTTCTATCCCAGAGTTGTAAATATTAACAGTTAATGGAATATAATACAAGTTAAAAATTTTAATAACTGATTTAAAAATATTAGAGTTTTATGCTTATATCATCAAATTATCATTGACCTGTAGTATATTTCTTTTTTCCTAAATCTACTCCTGCACAAGGTTGTGTTCACATGCTTTCTCTCACTCTCTCTCTCTTATTATTTTGTAGATATTCTGAAAAAGAAATAAATTTTAAAAGGGTATCAAGAACATGAATATTAAAACTTTAAAAATGAATTTAAATTCCATAATTTTTATATGTGAAAACCAGGAGCAGAATATTCCACATTACTTAAACAACACTAGAACACAGAAAAAGATTGAAGATCTTTCTGCATGATGTGCTTATAAAAATATGTCACTTGAAGCCCTAAAAACTTTCTTGATCAGACTTATTTATGACATATCACCTACATATGAAAGTAAAATATAAAATTAAACTCAGAACTGAATTATCACAACAACTATTAACTGAAATAGAAATTGACTAGTGTACATAATTTCTTCAGATAAGGAGAATATAGTATCATTTTTGGAAATTAGGTCAACAAAGAGGGTTTGTAAATTTAGTAGCTCTGTTTTCTCTAATATTGTCTCTATTACTCATTAACAGGGATTGACTAGACACTCTACCCAAAACTATCTTATTTCTGAATCTAATATGTGAACTACATTACATGTTGTATTTGAAAACTGAATCCACTACTTAGCTTACAGGTGAAAGACTGTTTGAAATTGAATTCTTCATTGAAAACACATTCATCATTGATAATAGAAAGCTTTTAGCTCTCAGCAGTTAGCAGCAAAAAAAGAGTATATCTGGACTATTTCTGCTACTTTCTTTTTTATGTATTTTATCATTCACATTAAATAATACATTTGCAAAATACAAAGTAATTCTAATAATTGGCACAGTTCTACATGAAACAATTCTACAAATCAAATTCAAGGTGAATCATGACATAATCTAGAAATATTGACCTTTTCAAGGTAAAGTCAATTAGTTCCTATGGGGAAAGAATACAGATGACCATGGTGATAAAAATGCTTGCAAATCAAAAGGAATGTGGATGACTTAGGTGATGCCTTTAGTAAAGGTTAAAATAAGTCATAACTTTTTCTATCTTAGGAAGGTAGAACCCAAGCTCAATAATTTTTATGCATATGTCTTTACTAGTTCTGCCTTTTTTACTACACTGTTTTTTATGAGAGAAGGTAATAGAAGCTACTTCAATTATTATTTTAAAATTGTGCATCCCTCATTCAAAGACTGACCTACCTATATATTACATAGCAACTTATGTGAGTATACAGTGAGGAGATAAAATATGGAAATGCTAAGGGTTTGGGGGGTCTATTCTTGACCCTATTTTTAGCAGGGGGCAATATCTATGTTCATCAGTACTTAAATTTTTTGTGAGCAGAAAATTTTAGTGATGCTTGCCAAAATATGCCCATAACATTATATACATCAGCAATCAAATTATCTTAACAGATTCCAGTGTATGTCTGACTCTACTTTCAAGTATATCTTAAAAATCATTCCAAAATCCACCTAGTGTTCCATCAATATTGAGTACCTATATAAAATAACCTTTGCATATTGTCTATTGAGTGTGTTAAGACGCATTTCATATTAATAGGCTTTATTTGTAGATTTATAAATATCTCCTATAGTATTTTATAAATATATAAATAAATCCTATTAGATTTTATTCAATACATTTTATAGGATTTATTGAAAGACATTGTTAAGAGGAGCAGTGGCAAGACAGGAGAGGTCTGCCGTGCCATATGTGGGTTAGCTCCCTGGCTGGGTTTCAAACTCAGGCCATTGCAGCAATAGAGCTGAGACTTAACCCTAGACCACCAGTGAGGCACCATATAATCAATGATATGGTAAACATCTATTGTATATATATCACATATAAATAAAATATCTAATATTTATACTAAGTGGAAATTCTGATGAAGATGTTTACCATTTTATTATCTGTGACTTACAGAACCATGTGTAGATAAGAATTAAACTTGTAGAAACAGAAGCAATGATGACAGGCGTCAATAGCAATCCACACTGGACAAAATTGTCAGTCACTGAGACTCATACTCATCATTGTATAATGCCTTCTCTCCCATAGTGGGTGTTAATCTGTCTGCTCTAACTAAAGAGATTATACTGGTTAGGCCCGATTTAATCAATGGAGCTTTGAAAAGAATGTGAAGACTCAGAGAAGCATACTCCCAGAGATCAGGATTTCTGAGAAACTGAATATATGTGCTGTGCCTACATCCATGACCAATTGACATTGATCAGGGAATTGTAATTTAAATGACAAATCATTTACTTTCTTCTTGAAAGAATGTGGAAATTCATTGATTGAGAAAACAATAGATCACTATAATAATTTTTCACATGGTCTAATATGGTGTCCCAATCTGTCTCCACGTGACTGCTCCAATAAAAACTAAAATTCACCCCCATTATGAAATAAAGGGTTAAATATTTTTTTTATTATTTCTTATTTATGATAATATAAATAACTAGCCAAATTTAACTGTGAAGTCTGTACATTTCTTGATACTTATATTATTTGTTTGGGTTGATTCACAGACTTTAACTAGAGGCAATGCCATTACATCTTAGATTACTAAGTTGCCATAAACTGATGAGTTATAAGACAATGTATCTCAAACAACTTATTTCAAGTAAATAAGTAGAAAGTTTTCTTGAAATATTCTTTAAAAGTTCCCATAAAGAGGCATATGGACAAAAACCTCAAAGGAGATGTGGAAAAACAATTTTATGTAAGTAATAATTACATGATCACACATAAATAACTCAGTTGATCTGGTTCAATCCAATAACATACTGTAGTTGCAAGAACAGTATGCAGCCAGGCTATGTACCACAAAAAAAAAATCTATCTTTTCAAAGATTTAATAACTATTAAAATGTATACATTTTGATATTTTTATTCATTCTTAATAACCTAGATTAATGAGACCCTATTTTTATTGCTAATAATGGCATATCCATACACTCTATAGTTCTACAAGTATTGATTGAGTAGTTGTTCTCTAAAGGTAGAGGAATAGATGGACTTGCTGAATGGTGTCTGTAACTTTCTCTAAACACTTAAAACAACATATGACTGAGACTACAAATCACCATTCCAAACATATGGCTATCAGAACTTCAGTCAAAAAATATTATTAAATCAAAATTTCCTCTTGCCCATAAAAGTTTTTTTTTTTTTTTTTAAAGATTTATTTATTGATTGATGCAGACAAGCACTGGGGTACAGGCCAGAGGTGTGGGAGGTGAGAGGATTCACCACAGAGAGCAGGGAGCAGAGCAGGCAGATCAACAGAAGTACACTGCTGAGGGGAGCAGCGGGAACAGCAAGAGAGGTCTACCGCGCCATGTGGGTCACCTCCCTGGCCGGCAGCAGGGATTGAACTAGTGCTGCAGTGGCTGTGGTTTGCTTCACAGTGTGTCGCTTAACCCACTGCGCCACCAGGGAGGCCCCATAAAAGTTTTAATATAAATTATAATAACAACTGAATCATAAAACCATGAGATTTCTCCTTTAAGCAATCCAAGATGAACTAGCAATAATACACAAGTAAAGACAGCTTCTCATTAAAGGCAAAAAGATATTGTTAAAGAAAATAATTGGTTTTGGTGTTAATTATCAAAATGGAATGTTTCTTTAACTGGTAATCAAATTACAGGACTAGTTAATGCTGATATTATTTCTAGTTCAGAAAAATAAAAACTATGTATCATCATACTGGAGAACTCTTACATTTTAAAAATTACATACATTTTATGATGCAATTAATAAACACAACTGTCACAAACTAAAATGTGCTATAAATTTTTTTATACAATTTCACTTGACTAATCCCTCTTGACATTTTTTTTTATCCAATTACAGTTGAATAAAGTGTCATTGTGTATCTCTGAATTGTTTTGCTCTTCTCCAAATCCGTTCCTCAATCATTGTGTACGTCATTCCATTATTTTAAAAATTTTATCATGAACTAACTTGTAACAATCTTATTTTTGATCATGTTTACTCACCTACTCAAAGCTATTTTAAAAGATCCAAAGAATTTTTCAGTGATAATATTGTTTAGATGATTTAGCTTTCCTCTAGTACACTCTATAAACATGAGTTTACTTTCTATTTTTTAGATCATTAAATATTTTTTCTTCCATTATTCTTCTTGAAAGATAATTCTATAACATGAGCATTCTTTAAGAGTAACTCTGTAATTGAAAGAAGGCAAAAATGTATTTATCAATGTATATAAGTATATATGTGACAAAACATGCTTGAATTTAAAATTTACATGACTGGGTTGATTTCTTAATGCTAGGATTGCTTACAAATGATTTCAAAGAGAGGATATTGATTTGGTTATGTCAAATCTTGAGGGAGATAATGGTAGGCACCAAAATTGTTGGAAGAAAAGTACAAATCTCATTTTAAGGTTTATCCAAGTAAGGGATGGAAGAAGAAACTCACTTTGGGGATGAAAAATAGATATATATAGGTTGGAGAGCTACATAGGAGAAATAGTGATCCAATTTTTCACAAAATAGTCTCAGCTAACATAGAAAATGCTGCAAAGGTAAAATGGCAGCAGAATCATCATGATATTTAATAAGAATTCAGTGTTTTAGAATACAAGACCGATATGGTAATTCTAGGAATCTATTATATATGAAGTATTATATATGTTTAATAAAAACATTATACAGGGGCCTCCCTGGTGGTGCAAGGCATTAGGCACTGCACTGTGCAGCATCTGGAGCTACTGCAGTGTGAATTAGTGCCAACTCTCGGAGGTGGCCCATGTGCCATAGCAGAACTCTCCTGTCTCACCCGCTGCTCCCTCTCAGCAGTGTATTTAGGTTGATCTGCCTGTTCTGTTCCCCACTCTGTCTATGGTGAATCCTCTCACCCCACCCACACTTCTGACGTGTATGCCAGTTCTTGTATGCACAGATGGATAAATCTTTAAAAAAATTATACAAAGAAAGTGAAGCAGTAGCACTTTGAAAATTATGTGCAGTTTGCAATATTTAAATACTTGTATGCAATGACACTTTTAAGCACTTTTCATGTATCAGTTTTCATAATATGTGAGGATAACAAAACATAGACAGCATAATTGATTCTATGGAAGATCTGATGGATTAATAACTATGGCTATGGAACCTGTGTCTAAACTGTTTCAAGGATCTGCACTTGAAACATCTCCCCTTTCCTTACATAGAATTATATGCATGTATTCACTTTGTAAAACACCACTAGAATGGGATTATTCATTTTTTATATAGTCAAAGAAAAGGGTGGCATGCCTATGATAGTTTTCAAAATAAATTCTATCACAGAGTTTCCTTGTTCTCTTCTCATCTTTCAAACTGTGATTCTTTTCTCTAGTCATCCTTTCTTGCTTAAGATTCAGAAATTCCAGTGTAGCCCAGTGTCATTTTCAATATCTAGATACATATCTCACTCTTTGAAAACTTTAGGATTGATTAGATGCTTCACATCAATCATCAACTACAATACAATATTTAGTTTTCAAATGTCACCTGAAAACGTAAAAGACAGATTCTGATTTGTGCAAGATAGACTGAAAGATTTTAATCTTGTGTGGAATGAAATCTGTGCAGCCCCTTGGAGCTTCCTATGAAGCTACCTGGAGCAGGTGCATGACCAGTGCCTTAATGACCATTGGCTCAGATGCCAGGGGCACATTATCCAGCCCCTGTGGCTCCCTTCCTTGGATACCTCTGAATTTTAACTTTCTGATGAACTTCCAGTCACTGAGCTCCTCTCCAGGAAAGTATCTTAAGACATGTCAAAGAATAAACTTGATTCTATATCATGTTCCTTATGGAATATTACATTTGAAAGCATTATTATTTTATTTTTTCAGATTTATTTGTATTTATTTATTCATATAAGAACTGAGGTGTAGGCCAGAGGTGCGGGGGTTAAAATGATTCACCAGAGACTGAGTGGGGAGCAGAACAGGTAGATCTGCTGGAATAAACAGCTGAGGGGAGAAGCTGGACACACAGGAGAGGTCTGCTGTACCATATTGGTTAGCTCCCTGGCTGGAATTGAACTCATGCTGCAGTGGCTGGTGAGGGCTTGCTACCTTTGATACTTTAACCCCTGAGCCACCAGGGAGGCCCAAGTATTATCATTTTAGATATGGTTAACGTTATTTCTACCTTACCCATTTTTATGCACACTCCACTGCAATAAATTCATGATTGTTTTCTTTTTATTTTGCTCCACCTTATTTTCACTGTTGGAAAAGATGATATGCAGGACAGGAAGTTGTTAGGTTAGCGTAGGGTCTTTTTTCTAGTCTAAGCAAGAACTAGTGACATACTTTTCAAGCTCTCAAGCAAGTTACACTTCTGAAGAATAACAGGCATTAATTCCTAGTATTGCAAGTTGTAAATGCTTTAGATTCTGCAAGTTCCCAGAAGGAAGTATAGTTTTGCTTTGACCAACTAATCAGCAAGTCGCTATATGCCCATGTAATTTTCCTGGAAGAAGTTTTTATTTGTGCTAAAATCATAGCTCCCCTCCACTTACTCCCTGTCCAATGTGGTGATTGAAAACATAATTTCATAAAGTTGCTGTTAAAAGTTGATAAATGATTGTAGAAACCATTTAAAAATATTAGCAACTGGGTTTATGGGAATATATACATTATAAAATTACGTTTTGACTTAATCTTTATTTTTAAAGATATTTATTAACTTAATCTTTATTTTAAAAGATATTTATTAACATTGTATTTATAAAGCTATGTGGATTGAAACATTTTTATTGAAGCTTTTCTTTGAGCCATATTGTATTGAATCATTAAACACTAAACTCCAATTTCTGAGGTTTTTATTTTTTTACATCACCTTTTCTCTAAATAATTACTAATTACAAAAGTTCTAGAAGACATCTTTGATATTTAAGATCATGATTTTGGAAGGTCTTGGTATCGTTTTATATGCCATACTGAAAATTATTTCTAGTAAATTAATATTCATCTTATTAAGTATCTAAGTATATTTTTCTTCCTTAAAATATGATATAAAATTTAGCATTCTGAAAGAGAATTCTAATGAACAATGCAGGATGAAAATGTTATCAAGGACATACGTCACAATTTTGAAAATTAGGCTTTATATTTATGACTTTTCATATCCAACATTATAATTTTGGTCAACTTGGGGATTTATAAAATTAAAGAGATCCTTAGTTGACAAGCATTGCTAAATACTATTTTCAAACCATTCAGAAAAAAAATTCTGGTAAATTTGAAATTTGTAATCTAAATATAATGTAAATATGTATTCTTAAGCATATAATTGCCAACACTATATAAAATGATAGGGGCAGTTACCATTATATTTTACCCACCATGTGAATGTTGAATGAAATGTAAGATATTGAATGTTATTATTAGCAACAATAACAAAATTGTTTTAGTAGCTATGTTTAAAAAGAAAAAAAAAATGATAGGTATGTATGTATGTGTGTACTTGTATCTTCATCACTTAGGATAAATAGCTCTGTATATTTTAAAACATTTTATGCAACTTCTTTTCTACACTGAAAAAGAAATTTACCTTTGATATCCTTTGAAAACTGTATTATTAATAAATAAAATATCTATCACCCTGATACATAAAGAAGCTATATGATTTCTCATTAGAACCATCAATTAAATTATCTTCACCAGAGGAAAAAAAATCTAGACTTAAAAAGGGATTAGGATTATTAAACTAAAGTGTCTATTATGGTGTTCTGCCATAACTGCTTTATTTTAAGAATATCAGGAACCATGTCTCCCTCTCTCTCTCTTTTTTTTTATTTACCTCACAATTCTGATGAACTAGTAAAAAATAAACAACTAGAGAAGAATTGAGGTTCCATTATACCACAGATTCTATGATTGATAAAATTGCTTTATATTCATTTAATTCACTGAGCTGGTGACCCAGGAAAATAATAATTACTACTTCACCTTGTCCTTGTAGTCACCAGAAAGTAAAGCATGTTTGGTATAGAAAATAATAGTTGGGCCCTCCTTGGTGGTACAAGGGTTAGTTAAGCACCACACTATGAAGCATCCACAGTCACTGCAAAACTAGTTGGGTCCCTGGCCAGGGAGGGGACCCGCATGGCACAGCACACCTCTCCTGTCTCTCCTACTGCTCCCCTCAGCAGGGTATTTCAGTCAATCTTCCTGTTCTACTCCCCACTCTGTTTCTGGTGAATCCTCTCACCCCCCACATCTCTGGTCTGTACTTCAGTTCTTTTATTTATATACATAAATAAAAACTTAAAAAAAAAAGAGAGAAAATAACCTTTAATATTTTGACCAGGATTTTCAACAAAATTTAAATGTTATTTATGATATTATGTTATTCTTAGATATATTTCCTCATATGTATAAATGGGGAAGGGTTTTTAGAATGAGTAGTAAACTTTTATTAAATCCAATAAACATAATTTCAAATTGACAATGGAAAATCTTTGTCAAGATTTTAAGTGCAATATTTTAGGTGTAGCCTCAAAGAATTCCCATATATTATATTTGATGCTGAAGTCGCCTACAGTTTTTGCCTTCTTTCAGAAAAAATCTTAAAATCACAATAGAAAAGATGTTGACTTCCATTGCTCTATGCAAAATATCAGGCTTACCCCCATACATATGACAATTAATGTGTAAGTTGTACGTATTGTTCATATTTAAGTACTTTTACTTAATTACAGAGTAAGAGTAGAAATGTTAAGTGCAACTTCAAGTAATATATTTAAAAGATAGCTAATTTCCCTTTTCTATCTTTTTTCCTTTGGGAAATAGACCTCAGGGAAGGATGGAGTAATGAAAAATGCTGAATCTGTGTTTCTGAAATACCTTATAGAAGAAATATAATAACCTTATTTGTTAGATTGCTTGCCACCTTATATAATGATATTAGAAGAGAAAAGCCATTTATATTTAGTAAAAGTTAAAGCAGTAGAATTTTTTTTTCATCTACCTAACAAACACACATTTTTACTTTTCTAGTATTACTTTTCTGGTGACTGTTTCTCACACTTTTCATGTTCAAAATTTGTGTATTTACTTTAATTCTCCATGGGTATCATATTGAATAGAAATTCTGGCTTAGTTGTTATTATCTTTAATCACTTTACATATATCTTTTTATGTATTTTGACTTCTCTTGTTTTTTTTTATTGTTCTGTTGATTTAAAAAAAGTTGATATCAATCTAATTATTTGTGTCAATTATTAAGTATAATTGACAAGAAACCCTTCTATCATTTGTTTGAAGATGTTCGGTCCTAGAAATTGTGACCCATAATTTTGTTTTGTGTCCTACTTTCTCATTTATCTCTTCCAATAAATGGCAAGAGAAGAAAACTAAAAGACTGTAGTAGGAAGAAGGGCTTGTTTCTGCTTGCTTGAAAAAAATATTCCCATTTGTTTGAGGTTGCTCTTACAAATTTGAAAAATGCTCATTCCAATTTTATCTTTTTATAAATATTCATAAGATTTTTAGTGTTCATAAAGATTACAATAATGATACTTAATTACTTTTATACTTTTCTTTAACAATAAAACAATTTTACCTATCACATTATTCATTTATCAAACTATTCTAAATACTTGTCTATGCTTTATACTTGTTTATGCTTTATAATACTTAATTCAAATAATTCTCATTATTAAACTTTAATGTTTCTTTGGATATTTACTTTTATTGTCTTTTATAATTATTGTATTGGTTTAATATGACATTTATCTACCATATAATATCATTATCAAACACTAAGTTAAATGTTTTATAGGTGCCATATTTGTTATGACACTAAAACCTTGAAATGAAATCATTTATGTTCACACATTAATATTTAAGAGTAAACCAAAATTAAACTTTCAATAACATTTGTCCTTCTACAATACCACACTTTATATTTTGTTTGTTTCCTTCCTTTATTGTCAGTCTCCATTATGTGTAATATTATTGATAAAGACTCATAGTTTTCATTTGGGAATCAAAATTTCACTCCTCTTTAGGGTGTTTGAGATGGGTGAGTCTTCACCTCTGCAAATAGACAAGTGTGATTTAGCTTTACATCTATGTAGATTTACCTCCTTGGTCACAGGATTTCAGAATTCATGTGTTTCATCACATGAGCCAGTTTAATTTCAATCCTGTGCTGTATGTTTTAGAAAAACCTTAAGATTAATTTTGATTGAGCCTGAAAGCATGTGAACCTATGAGTTCTGCAGTCATCCTGTGACCATGTGCATATTTAGAGCAGAGCTAAACCACAACAGAAACAAACCTCCCTACGATGTTGTGGTTAGGAGTCCAGAATTCAGTAATTCCCAAAGCCAATAATGTCACCCAAAGCTCATTTTAATGTTTATTTTGTGTGTGTGTTTTAACTAAGATAACAGTTTACAAAAATATGTATGATTCATACTTACAGGTTTACACCTCTTCAGATATATATTCATATTTATTTCTTGAGGTTCTTTTTGGTACCAGTCAATGTGGTTAAGGACCTAACTAAGTAGAATTTATTTTTATTTCAAAACAAGCATGTTAGATAGATGCTATTGTTATTTCCACTTAAGAGATAAGGATAATGAGGTCCAACATTTTTACATAACTTGTAATGTTTCAGAATTCCCATATATTGTTTAATCTTGATTAGAATTCAGTAAATTAAAATGTAAAGTTTAGCATATTTTCTACAGCTATTTTGCTCATGAATGTCCTTATAAGAAGAAATGATCACTACTTCCATTTCAAATCTACTTTATTATTTTCTGATACTCTTTTAATTCATATTCACTTCTGAGAGTCAATGAAAGTAAAAAGAATACCTATGCCTAATATTTTATAGTCAGATCATCTTTGTGCTTTTTATGTATAATCTTTTTCATGGTACAGGATGCATTGATACTTAGAACAAAATGGAACTTAACAAATAAATGAGGTATATTCCTCATTGACAGCAAGTTTTGTCAAATAACATTCCTGAATAATAATAAATCTGTTATAAATAATGATCCTTTCTTGAAAATATCCTTTACCAAATGAATATATAAACTAGTTCATACTAATACAGCTAGTTATAAGCAGGGTTTGGACATAAGATAGGGGTTAAAAATTGTTAGCATTTTTATACTATTAATTATTTTCATACTATCCATATATTTTGTAGTATTTTGAAAGTACAATAATATTTCTTTTATCTCTGGAATTTATATCATATTTTACAAAAACTGTCTCTACACTATTTTAAAAATTTTAGTTGATAATTTTAGGAATTACAAAGCAAGTATTTTACATTGAAAAAAGGTATTTTTGGTAGAAAGAAACTAATTCACTAAAATTCTTACAAGTAACTTTTGTATTACTTACAAGTATATTCAATGCAATTTTTTGAAACCTTTGAAATATGAAGAAATAAAAGACATACTCTGAATGGGCTAGAAGAAAACATTTTTTGTTTGATAATAGTGTAATATAACTGTAATTTGATTCACCAAAAAATATAGTATTGCCCTGCCATAGAAATAAGACTCCATGTTTTTTGCTAGGAACTATAAAAGCATACATATTCTGTTTTAAATTGAACTATTTAGAAAACCTGCAACTGCAGGATCACACAATTTTTCTGTAAAAAATTAAGTCTTGTAGATCCCAGGATACTATTATTGGAAACCATAAAATATACTACTGTAAGATCAACTAAGGTTGAGATGACTTTATCCTCATAAGCTAAAAAAGACAATCAGTATGGTAATTAGAGCATGTTAATTACTCTCCACCAGTTAAAAAAAATGCAAATGATATACAGCAGGAAATTAACAGCAGTTACTGCTCAATATTGCATGACTTTTCCATTAAGAATAATATGAGGATTTGTTAAATTATAGAAAATGAGAATAATGAGGTTAGAATATTAAAGAGCTTTAGGTTTCCGGTCTGACTGTGGAGGAAATCATTAGGAATCATTTGAACAAGTGCTACATTCTGAGTGGGTTCAGCAAGCTTGTTGAATACAATGGGGAAAAAAAAATCACGTATGCTTTTGTTTTTACAAGATAAAACAAGACTGGGTATTCTGGCTCAGCTAGAAGCTGTTCAGTAACCTACTTGAATAATACATTTGCCAAAATCTGCTAAAACCATTTCACCTTTCCTTAAAAATGTTGGACTGATGGAACAATTAATATAATTCACCACTGTCCCAGAACAATCTGAAGAGTTGGGAAAGTCTTTGTAATTACAAACCATTTTAAAAGAAAGGAGAATTATTATATGACTAACAACGTTGAGATGAAACATAAATATGGTAAGAAACAAAGAAATCTTAACTTCTTCATGTGTGCTACAAAGAGTTATCTTTCTTTTGCATAGGTTTAATATGAAAGGAAACTGCATTTATATAATGTACCATCACTACTCCATTCAGTCATTCTAATGCATCTTAGTTTTTAATTTTGAACTAAAATCAACAAAATGTAACATTAAATATATATTTTAAAAAATTACAATTATAAACTACATTTCATAGTCTGTGAGGAATAGTCTGTTCCCAAAGAGAAAAACATATTAATTTATTCAAGTCAGAAAGACATAACATAGTATGCTAGTAAATTACATCATAATTAAGACTATTATTCCAGTGTGAAAAAATACAGGAGAGGAGAAAATGGATACAGGGAAAGGAGAAAATGATTATTTGAATGATTTTAGTTTAACTTATTTTGGAATTAAAAAACTATTTGGATATATTAATATGTTCATATTTATATGTGCTATAGAATATATATAGTTTATATGATTTAACTATTCTGTTAACCTTAATCAAATATCTTGTATTTTTTTTTAAGCTTCATTTTGAAGTTAACAGCTACTCAAAGTGTTCACTGTCCATTTTCCCTGAGATCATGATGATTATATAACATAGGTGATAGAGTTGAAGATGAATTTATACCATCCAGGGAAATACAATTCCTCTATGAAAACATTTCTCCTTTGCTCAAGTATGGTCATTTTTTCCTAATGATGCAGGGTTGAGTAATTATCTCCTGGTGGTTTCATTTTTGGAAAGACATTTTAAAAGCATCCTGTTAAATACCTCATCACTAAAAAAATGCTCCACAACACAATTATTGGCATAAATAGATATGTCCTCACTAAAAATTGGTTGCTAGCTTCACACAAGCAGGCTTACTGTCTCTTGCATAATGTTACTGCACTCCAGGTAGGCCATTCACTCCTTTGGAAGTTTCTCTGAAAAAGCCTGCAAGATGTTTATTGCCCAGTAAATACAAATTTTACTGCTCAGTGGATTGTTGTTGTTTTTTCATCATAGAAATTTTAAAGCATTTTCTCTGAAATTAATCACAGCCTTTCAAATCTGTGGAATCCATGCCAGATTTGTTATTAAAACAGAAGCAAATAGGATTGTATTGCTGATACTGTCAGATTCTCCTTACTGTTTTTTTACCCCATTTTATTAAGATCATGTGATACTTTTCATTAAACACAAAGGAAGCAGTAAGATAGTTCTCATTGTAAATAATTTGGTCAGAAACAGTCACTTGAATCCTTTTCCTCATTACTGTTGTCATAGTAATCAGTCATGACATGACCCGCTCTTAACAACATCCCAAATGTTGGAGATACACAAGGTAGGTTTTTATTTTGTTGAGTAGTGATTTGAAACTGTAGCTGGGGAGTCCAGGAATATAATGTACTATCAAGTGAAATGGTTCTAAAAGACAATACAGAGTTAAAAATGACAGTCAGCAAAACCAACAAAATAATTTAAGTTTTTAAAAACAAAGCACATCAAACATCAATTATACATACACTCTCATTCATGACAGATTGGACAAGTGTTTAAAAATGATGTTTGAAGTCAATTTATATATTAATGTGCATTCAAAAGTGCAATTTTGCAGACAATATAAAAATAAATGTTGAATGAAAAATTTTACAGAGAATATAATGATACTAATAACAGAAATTTCATTCCAGTTTTATGTTCCAAAACTGATGCTCTTCCTAAAACAATGTCCTTCATTCAAATCATTAACATAATCAAAAACTCCTTATTTTGTGCAGTATGTAATATATGGCGTTCTTTCACATCCATCATGATAGTTAGTCTCCTTAAGCTGCTATAAAGTTGTATACTTTCCTCTAATAACATATGATGACAAATTGTTTGATAGTATTTAAGAGACAAGCCCAATAGTGACCTAACTCTAAACCTACTGTGTTTGATGAATTTTCTCCCCATAATATCACAGAATCACGGAGTGAAGATATCTGGTTTTTCATTTATTTAACAATTAAATACTACTAAATGCTAGGCATGTTTCTAGTCACATGAGATATATTAAAAGAAAAATCAGACAGACTGGGGACACCTGGTGGGGAGGGGAGGGGGAGGGTTGAGGGAAGATGGGAGCACGAGGGACTGAGGTGATGGTGCACTGGTGAGATGGTGATGGGGAATACATGGGGATTACAATTAATGGCAAGTATATGTAAATTTTAAAATATTTTAATAAAAAATGAAAAAAATAAAAGAAAAATCACAAGGTTATATGTAATATAAAATACATAGAATGTATAAGTAAAATGGTAACCATAGGGACAAAGAAACAAGAGCACATTAAGTGAAGGGCAATGTCCTCTACCTTACTTTTCTGTGGGTACTACTTATCAAGGACCTTGATTGA
This sequence comes from Galemys pyrenaicus, assembly GCA_019455555.1. Lineage (NCBI taxonomy): Eukaryota > Metazoa > Chordata > Mammalia > Eulipotyphla > Talpidae > Galemys > Galemys pyrenaicus. The sequence continues at coordinate 779,803 of JAGFMF010011647.1, read as the reverse complement.
GCATTCAAGTATTTAAACTCAACCCTGAGTTCACTGGGATTTTTGCTATTAAGAAAGGCATTTTCTTATCTCTCTTGGTCTGACTATATTCATACATTTTTCTTTGCTTACTTGATTCTAATTAGCCCTTTAAGATGTATCTTAGTGGTAATGTTTTCTTTTTTAAATATTTATTAATTATGCATACAAGAACTGGCCAGAGGTATGGGGGTGAGAGGATTCACTAGAGACAGAGTGGGGAACAGAACAGGCAGATTGACTGAAATGCACTGCTGAGGGGAGCACCAGGCGAGACAGGAGAGGTCTGCTGTGCCATGTGGTTATCTCCCTGGCCAGGGATCAAACTCGTGCTGCAGTGGTTGCAGAAGCCTCATGGTAATGTTTTCTAAGTTGTTTCTCATATTTCCAGTCTGAATGCCCATGTCTCACTTTCATTTTTCCTCGGTTCCAGTGTGTATGATCATTCAATGAGATGATACACCTAATCTTACTAATTTGGTTACTTGTTCACTTTCCACTTTTACTTCACACTTAACAAGGATTGATAAAATTAAAATGACTAATAATAGCAGTTTTAGTGAGAAAACTGGTGCCTATGTGTTACTGCTGGAAATGTATGAAGAACAGACATTTAGGGAAGTAGTTTGTCATTTATTATAAATTCAATAGACTATTGATAGACATTAGATGCTTCTATATCATATGGGATTTACTAAAAGAAAAATAAAAAACATCCAATGATTATTTTAGTGGAGTAAAATGAGACAAAAAACAAAATGAATAAATGAATTGCATAGTATATAAAAATCAATAATGATCCATAAATTTACTTAATGTGCATAAATATATATTGATACCTCCACAAATCTCTATAAATAAGCTGTTAGCAATTTTATTAGCAATACCAAAAAATGGAAAGAACGAGATGTCTATCAGTGTTAACTAGATTTATATACTACAGTGCTTTAATATACTGGAAGGTACTTTATTATGTTACATACACTGCTTATTATTTCATTATGATCTATTGTTTCATTACTTCATTTTACACACATATTCATATACATACACATATATAATAAATAAAAAAGTTAAAAAATTTATGGTTGATGGCATTTTATGAAGTTCTAACTAAAATCAAAATGAACATATGGAGTTCATAGCTGATGCCATTTTATGAAGTTCTATATAAAGTCCAAACTAACACACAGTTAAAGTGATGGCAGGATTTGAGTGATGCACTTGGTGGTCATACTGCTGAGCTTCTCCTAGATGTATAAATTCAATCTAAAAAACACAGTAATCACTGAAGGGGGTTATGGGTTTGGTGTGAGGACCACAGAATCAAAGTGCTATTTTCATTCTATCCCATTAAGCACATTAAGAGATGTGTTCTCTCTTTAGAGAGATAGTTTCTCTCCAAAGAGAACAGTTGTCACACATAGCAGGAGTTTTGCCCTAAATATTCCAGAGACCCTCTTCCTTGGCAGACTACAGACTGTGGCGAAAGGTGTGGAGTCTCTTATTTGTAGAGACTGGATTCATCTCAAATTTACCTAGCCAAGAATTCCAGATAAAGTGTTTTCAGCCTTGACTTGCAAAACATGAAAAATATAATGGGCATCCATAGCACCCTTATAATCTGCATATTGTTACCAGAATAAAAAAATATAAAAAAGAGACCTATACTACTAACAAAGATGGCTGAATTAGAAAAAACAAACAAACAAAAAAAACACGTATTCCCCAAGTTCATAAGAACATACCTTCACTGATGCAAAAACTGAAAGTAGTTAAATATTTGGTAAAAATATAAAACCCCTGAAGTTTCCACAAAGACATTAATTTCAATTAGTAAACTTTGCTTATATAACCTTTAATAATTTCCTAGTTTCACAATTGAAAACTTCAACTTGTCCAATTTGTTCCATTAAACTCAGATTTTATTATTCTTCCTCTTGATAAATGTGTTTTTACAATATATACCTGTATTTTGAGTCTCAAAGATATTTATAAAGTGAGGAGGTTAATGGCTTTGAAAGAAAAGTTTAATGCTACTTATAATTATCACAAAAAGGAGAAGTATGACTGCCTATGTAGGAGTACTGGAAGAACACTAGATTTGAATGAGGAAGTGTAAGTAGGGGCTTAGGCAGAGCTAGGTCTCTCAGACTTAGGCAGAGAGAGGGCTGTTGCCTTCTGGAGTGTGTGGGCCAAATGGAGCTGTGGCTCTGAATGGTTAATTTGTGTATCAAAGGTGTGCTCCTGACTGAGTCTTTGGTATCTCTAAAAATTGACTAGTGTGGGCAATTTCTACTAACCAGAAAGATGTCAAAATATCTTAATATAAAATACAGAAAATTCTAAAATGATTAAGAATGCATGTATTGCATATGAGTGTTTGTGTGTATACCCAGACTTGTATGTCTGTGTGGAGATATATATATATGGATACATATGTATGAATGATCTATAACTATATGTATATATTTATACCATCAAGATTACACTGTGCCCCTTTCTCTCTTCTTTATAGTCTTATTTTTTCACCTCCTTTTTGATTAAATTTATTCATAAATTGAAATCTCATTCATTCTTCAAGTTTCACCTCCAATAGGAAAGTGTTTTCCAGAGCCTCAAAAATTAATCTTTTTATCCTTTATGAATTGATAGGACTTTAATAACCAACTTCATTTAACTGGCATGACAAACCTATGAATTACTTATACTGTTATATGATGCTGACTATATCCCTGAGTATTTAGAGATCCCTGAAGATTATGATCTTATAAATCATTTGTTTATTTATAGTTCAATTAGTTATTTACTGTTTGCTCTATACAATGTACATTCACTTATCTGTTAGTCTTGTTTAAGTTACACAAACTTTTGTGTCACACCAGACTATTAGTCAGTTGTTCTAAGGACAGTTGTTGAAATCTGGATTTTAATCAAATTCCCTGGAATTATTTGGCATACTATATTTTAAGAGCCACTGTGCAACCTAACAACTTATTCATTATAAATTCAACCTTATAGAAACAAGTTGCACCACTTTTATAGTAATCTATATACCACATTCAATGCAATCAGGAAATGTAGTTCAAACTTTATTCCCAAATAGCAGTAGCAAACGAACACATGTGGCACTTCAATGTACAATGTTTTTCTAAGCTGTCTATATATTCTAATTCATTAAAATCACACCATAATTCACTGAGGTGGTTACTATTCTCATCCTATTTCATCAATGAGGAAAACCAAATCAAAACACATGAACTTGCTTTTGATCTATTATGTAGATTTTAAATATAGATGTGGTCTGTGTTCTTATAAATGACACCTAGTTAGTTTGTAAAGAAGTTAGATGAATGATTCATGTAAGTAGCTAGCTGTCCAGCTAGATAGATTATAAATGGATGGTCAGAGAGAGAGAGAGATTAAAGTAGCTGAATTGTAAGATTGTTATGGAAATTACCATGGAACAAATAGAAAACATATTTTCTGACAGATATATAGAAAACTAATATACCCTTTTTACTTTTTAGCTAACCCATATATGGAAACTATTATTTCCTAGTAATAGAAACTACATTAAAATATTTTTCTCTTATTTGTTTTTAAATGAAAAACAAATGAAATATAAAGACAAACCTAGTCATACATTTTATCATTGCCAGTTAATTTGTATATTTTAATCTTGAGAGCACCACTCAACATTTGTTTTAATGTCTGCCTCTAGATGTGTGAAGTATTCAATTTCCAGTGAATATTTCCACATGAAAATATATCTTGTTTGAAGAAATAATTTTAATTCAAAGGCTTGTTATACAGTTTTTATTACTGTTTAGTATTAATTTATTGGTAAATATATATATAGTTATCTGTGATTAGAAGCCATTTTGTCACTTTCTGTAGGTGGAACACGTTGTATACAGTACCTCATATTTGCCTCATAATAAACAAGAAAGTAGGTATTACTAAGAGATGAATGTGCCATTAGTTAGAAAGTTACTTATCAAGCTGGTCACACAGCAAAATAATTTCAGATCTTGGAATAAATATTTCTTCAGAGAAATTAAGCCTTCTCGAATACATTACTGAAAAGTTGTATGTTATACATGTTTGCACGTATAAATGTGATATAAATATCACATAAATATAAATTTTTTAGTATTCAGGATTTGCATATAAGAATACATTCGGGCCTCCCTGGTGGTGCAGTGGGTTAAGCAACGCTCTATGAAGCAAACCGCAGCCACTGCAGCAAGAGTTCGATCCCTGCTGCCCCTCCAGGGAGAGGACCCACATGTCACAGCAGATCTCTCCTGCCTCGCCTGCTGCTCCCCTCAGCAGTATGTTTCAGTCAGTCTGCCTGTTCTGCTACCGGCTCTGTTTCTGGTGAATCCTCTCACCTTCCTGGACTCTGGTCTGTACCCCAGCTCTTATAGGTATAAATAAATAAATTAAAAAAAAATACATTTTCACTGTGTATAGGAAAAATTCAGTGCATTCATTCTCTAAATGCTTTTGTTGGATGCCTTCCCTGGCACTATTCTAGGTGTTAAGTAATAATCTTGAATAACAATAGTGGGGCCCTTGTTTTTAGAGGCTGAAATTGATGGGAGGAAGCATTGAATTAAAATAATGTGAGTAAAATTAAAACTTTTGTGGTAGAGAAAGAATAAAGGATTTTCTAGGTATATCTGGCAAGTGTGCAGGAAAAACTCTAAGAATTTGACATTGAAGCTCCTGCCTAATAACAGAAAGTCAGGTTTTCATCCCTGTTCTTCTAAGGCAAAAAGTAACTCTCAGTTTCTGAAGTAGCAATAAGCCTGGTTTGTTCCCAGCACTGAAAAATATAGCCCTTTTTTAAAACTGCATTCAAGGAATACAGCCATCTGCCTCTGTGAAATATTTTATCACACTTGTTTTCCTTAATACCAGACAAAACAATACTATACCAGGAAGAGGAGATACCAGTGCCAAAAAAGTTACCCATCAGCACAAGAAGCAGAGTTTGAATTTGAATTTCCTTGTGTGAAATTACATCTTTCTTTTGAGTTAAAAAATAAAAATGGAGATAGATGTTAAGCTTATCAGGATCTAATATGACATATTTAAATAAGCTCACCAAAAAATGAGTGCCTATTAAATGATAGCTATTATAGGGATAATAACATAGAAAATATATCAGACTTGGAGATATATATAGCAGCTAAGTCCACTGGAAGAAAGGCCAAGGAATGTGTTTCTTTTTTTTTTTTAAGATTTATTTATTTATGCATACAAGCACTGGGGTACAGGCCAGAGGTAGGGTGAGAGGATTCACCACAGAAAGCAGGGAGCAGAACAGGCAGATCAACAGAAGTACACTGCTGAGGGGAGCAGCGGGCGAGGCAGGAGAGGTCTGCTGCGCCATGTGGGTCCCCTCCCTGGCCGGCGACAGGGATCGAACTTGTGCTGCAGTGGCTGCGGTTTGCTTCATAGTGCGTTGCTTAACCCTCTGCGCCACCAGGGAGGCCCAGGAATGTGTTTCTAAAGGAGGAATAATTAAGTTTAAAAAGTGATTGTCTTTGATCTAATTTGGCTAAATAATATTGAAATCATCAAAAAATCCAATATTGCCTGTCAATTTGAAATTGTCACAACCTCATTTTAGTGTGTATGTGTGTATATATATGTGTGTGTGTGTGTGTGTATACATAACAATTTTTGCACCATTGAAGATACAGTCAAATATGAATTCTTTTTCTTTAAAGCTTTATTTATTTATGCATACAGAACTGGGGTACAAGGACAGGCCAGAGGTGTTAGGGGTGATAAGATTCAGCAAAGACAGAGTGGGGATTGACAAATACACTACTGAGGGGAGCAGCAGGTGAGACAGGAGAGGTCTGCTACACCTCCTGGGTTGGCTCTCTGGCCAGGGATCAAACCCAAGCTGCAGGGGTTGCAGATATCTTCTGTGTGGGGCTTAACCCTTTGCGCACCAGGGAGGTCCTCAAATATGAATTTTAAGAATATAAACATTAAAATATTGTGAGATTATTCCCCTAAAATAGCACCAGATAAGCAGTTAAAAGGAAGCATAGAATGAGGACTAGGGTAATTTTTTCGGAGACAGAGAAAATACTTAGAATTTCTGAAATGGAGAAAATCATACATATAATATGATGACTTTAAGTACTAAAACAGAAAATAGTAGTTGAATTCACTCAATTTTTAAATTTAAGTGCAGAAAGAAGACATCTAGAGAAAAAGCTGTACAGAATATCTAGGAAGACCAGAAACTATTATTAGCATCTTGAGATATGAAGTATGAATCTTCTGCTGACCTTAGGCATAAAATCCCGTTTGGATAGTACATTCAATATTGATGAATAAATTTTCTTTTCATGGACTATCCTGCCAACCATGTACTTTTGGATCTTAAGTTAACAAGTACCAGGAAAACTGAACTTAGAATCTAGGGCATGTTGGATAAATCAATCATACACAGAGCCACAGAAAAGTCCCTTGCTTACTAGGAGGGAAAAAGTATGATTCTATTTCACAGTGCAAAAGAGATCTCTAAATGACTTTTACAAATAGGTCAAGTGAATGAGCATAAATATATTTTTTTCATTCTTTAGGCTTCAAGGCAATTGCAATACAGCCTGAAGAAATAGGCTAGGCTGGTGTTTTATCTATCTACTACAACCAGCATATGCGTAGATTCAGATATAAATAAGGGCACTAGAGAGAAATAGACGAAAATAAACAAGAACTGTCAGCATGAACTTACAAGATTACTTTATAAACTTAACTGTAAGTTTCTGAAAACAGACAACTTCTGCAGAGCACTCATTTTAATTTTTATTGGAATATGGGTTTTTATTTGATGAAAACAAAATATGGGTCTTATGGAAGACTGGAGAAACAATAATCCCTTGTATTTACTAATATATTTAAGTGTTAAATGCTGAATATGAAAAGTAGAAGAGCAACATGTCAGCAGAGTTTTGAGTCAAACTGTCAGAGATAATGGCAAGAGCTAAAATTGACAAAAGGAATGAAAAAGCTGTAGCACTGGTGACCACCAGGAACACCTCTCAATTTAACATGAAAAGAAAAAAAAAATTCTGAATTGCAGAAGACAATAGAAGCAAAATATTATGTTATTTTACAGAAAATTTTGTTATATTAATGAGATTTTTTTAAAAATTGTGTTAATAGTGTGGCATATTCTCATATTTGCCTACACCAAATGTAGCTGCTGGTGTTTTAATTATATGACCAAACCATACATGCCTGCGTTTGTGTGTACATGTGTATTTATTTATTTATTTGATCAAATTTCTAAAACTAGTTAACAAAACCCTTCTAGATGCACATGTGCATTACACTTTTGGTGTCCTTCAATCTAAAAAATATCGTTAAACTATCTAATCAAAATTATAGCAGATTTGCATAAAAGTCATCAAATGAAGGTACTATATAAAACAAATTATGTTTATAAAATATTGCATCTAATAAAGCAATAACAATAAAGTAGAAAAGAACTAATTTAGGATGCAAACAATCAAAACATTCATGCCTGCATTTTTTTCAAAATACAGTGTAATTAAATAGATTTTACAATGATGACAAAATCTTTTTCTTCTTTTTATACACAAACACAAATTGACTTGAATATAAATAACTCACAAGTAGCCTTTTATTTATTAACACATGAATCTAATAATACAAAAATATTCTAAATATACATTGTGGTAAAATAGAGTTATCAATTAAATAAAACATTCCATTTCTTATTTTAGGGTATATTCCATTTATTTTCATGTATCAATTATAGTAAGTGAAAAAAATCAGCAAAATATTAGAGAAATAATGTTAATTAACATATCTATTTTTACACACATGAATGTTATCAAGTTAATAGTACTTTTTTATAACATAAATTTCTTTATGGAAAATCGACATGTCACTTAAGATATTTGTGTGGACAGATATTAAGTGAAAGATAAGAAAGCCATTAAATTCAGAACAATGGTTACCTCTAAGTGGAGAGAAGGGGGCATCAAAGTTAAAGAGAGTAATTAAATTCTGTCTTAATCTGAGTCCTGTCTGATAGGAATTTATTTGATTACCACAATTTATATATTTTTTAATTTTTATACATTTATTTTTTAAGATTTATTTATTTATGCATGCAAGAGCTGGGGTACAGGCCAGAGTCGGGGAGGTGAGAGGATTCACCAGACAGAGTGGGGAGAAGAACAGGCGGATCGACTGAAATACACTGCTGAGGGGAGCAGAGGACAAGGCAGGAGAGGTCTGCTGCGCCATGTGGGACCCCTCCCTAACCGGCAGCAGGGATCAACTTGTGCTGCATAGGCTGCAATTTCCTTCATAGTGCTTTGCTTAACCCGCTTCGCCACCAGGGAGGCCCCATATTTTTATACATTTATTTTAAATTACATTTTTAATGTGTTTAAATCTTAGAGGAGTATTACATAGATAAAACATAATTTACACTAATGACAATTTATTTAATTATTTAGTATTTTAACATTGCAGATGTTTTGGTTTTACTAAACTCCAAATATTATAGAACTATTTTTTTTTAAAGATTTATTTATTTATGCATACAAGCACTGGGGCACAGGCCAGAGGTGTGGGGGGGTGAGAGGATTCACCACAGAGAGCGGGG
>JAGFMF010011647.1:749506-771058 GCA_019455555.1 Galemys pyrenaicus | reverse complement strand
CCACTGGCCGGCAGCAGGGATCGAACTCGTGCTTCAGTGGCTGCGATTTGCTTCGTAGTGCGTTGCTTAACCCACTGCGCCACCAGGGGAGGCCCTATAGAACTATTTTTTAAGCATCTACTGATACTATATTATGAACATTATATTAAATACTTAAATATACCTGCAGCCAAAAGAAACTTGAACTAATTCTATAGCAATTTCAAAGTGTTTAAATGTTCTATTGCCAACAAATTCAGAGGAAAATATCAATTAAAGATAGGGAATGACTTTGTTAGAGCCTAGGAGGCAGAATACAATGAAATACACATTAAATTGGCCATATGTACTTCATATTAAGTTCAGATGCTGCATTTTACTTGGTCTCACACAGTTTTTAGGTGGTCTGAGATGTAGTTTTCTTTTAGCATTAATCATTAGTTCCCTCACCCCTAATGAACTGTAGGAAAAAGGTTTTACTTATGTTTATTCCTTTTTACTGCAACAGATTACTGCCAAGGGTCTCTTCATTTTCCAAAGATTATTTCATTTATTTTGCAGTGACTTATTCAAAATAAATCATTCATAAGAACTACTTTAATTCTCTTCAGGTGATAAGGTAGGAATTTCACCAGAGAAGGTAAATTCAAATTTTTTCCTGATTCCTTAAACTCAAATGATAGGCTCTGTGGGTGCCTCTATTATAGAATCGTCTGGTTGGAAATGAAATTTTCTTTGATGTGGTGTGAAGCACTAAAATAAAGTCTTTTTATAGGGTTGCCATGGTTACATGCATGCATCACCTGTCCTGCTCACATTTCAAGTTTGTTCCCTAATATTTTCCATATGTGTATTTTTTTAAAAAAATTATGTAATCTTTTCTACATTTTGGGAAGATTCATCAAGTTCAGCTTACAATTAAATTCAATAATGATACTACTGGTTTGCAAATTTGTATAACTAAGAATCTATTGAACTCAGAAACAAGTATGAGAAAACAATGACAATCAATATCTCTATATAGGTTAGTAGCAGGTAAAAATCTCAAAAAAACATATGGTTAATCACTTTAATCAATGTTTTAATGATAAATTGATCCATATAAAGTTAGTACAGACAGTGACACTTCTGAAAAAACTTGCTTTCAAGTGTATATGGGCCATCTTACTGCTACTGTGATAGAAGTCTTTGCTTAAATCACCACCACTACTACCATAAATAGTTTATTCAGCCCTCTGGGAGGACATACTGTGCTAGCACATTAACTACCTGTTCTTGTTTATTCATTAAAAGATAAACTCTTGCAATTCACAGCAACATGGATGGAGCTAGAAAGGATTATGCTTAGTGAAATAAGCCAGAAAGTAAAGGAAAAATATCAGAGTTTTACTTATAGGAGGAATGTAGAGGAAACAAATAAGGGACTAAGGAAAAAAATGAATTATAATAATTAAAAATCAAAATTAACAGAGAACTATAAATCTAGACCCCACCCCCAGGGGAGGAGGAGGGAGAAGGAACAAAATGAGTGGGGAGAGCACAAGGGATTATGATGATCAGATATGGATGAATTGGTGATATGCATTTCATGGGTATGAGAAATATACACTGTACAAAAATGAAAAATAATTTAAAATATGTATAAAATTAAAAAGAAAACTACCTTATGAAATGAGTATTGTCATTATTAACAAAGATACTCATTGAGATTTAAAGTTGAGCTTTTGCTCAATATCAATCACTCTGCAGATGTGGAATCCAAAGCCAGTCTGATTCAAAAGTTTAGTTTTGACTTTATGTTACAGTTCTTTTTGACAAAGACTCATAGAAACTGACTGGCAAACGAAAGGAAAGACTAAAGATGGGACTCTGGAAGCAGGGACCTCTCTTAATGCTGTTACAAAAGGGTGCAAAAAACAATGCTGTGTCCAATTTAAGAAGCTATACCCGAGATATACTCTTTTTTCTAAGTAGCTAATCATGAGCATTTGATAAAAGTTACAGAGCAGAAGTTAAGCTGTATACAGAGAGCTTTCCTGTGCTCTGTAACATTAAGTTGGTCACCTTGAAGAAAAAAAAATTACAGCTAGCATTCAAAAATGCATGTGTCATAAAACTATGCACAGCTTAACCCCACTCCTTCACAGTCTGACCCTTCCTGTCACAAAAAGGCAACTTGACTCACTTTATTCTTTTGGAAAATTATTTTACTTTCTAACACACACCTATTTCTTTAAGAGCATACTTCTATGTTCTACCTAACTCCATCTTCAGGACAGACACTCATCCCTTAGCTGCTAGGAATTGGGCTACTGCTAGATTCCAGTTTCAGCTGTCAATGAGACTTGCTTTGGCAAAAAGATCTACCTAACCCAAAGTAACACACCTACAAAATCTAATTTATGCAGGAATGAAAGGTCAGCTGTCTTGCCTCAATATAGGATGACTCTGAAAGTCTATTTTAGCTCTAAAATTCCATGTATGGTTGGCTCAGCTCATGTACAACCACAGTATTAGACAGCTTCTTGCTCCTCCCAGTGCTTCTTCCATCCAGTTTTCAAAGGTATGTCCTCCCAGAGGGCTGTCCAATATGCTTCTGTAATGCAGATTGAACTCAAAGGGATTATACTAATGAAATAAGCCAAAAGGAGAAAAATACCAGATGGTGAAACATATGTGGAATATAAAGAAACTAAACAAAGACAAACTTTGAAACCAACCTTATAGTGTCAAAATATTAACAAGGAGGTAAAACAATGTACTTTATTAATAATGAAAAAAAGAAAAGAAATAGGGTCTCCCTGGTGGTGTCAGAGTTGTTTCAGTGCTATCATATTATCACCATTGTGGCCTGAGTTTGATCCCTGGCCAGGGAGCTAATCTACATGGCACAGCAGACCTCTCTTGTTGTGCCTGTGGTTTGACTCAGCAGTGGATTTCAGTAGATCCACTAATTCTGTTCCTCACTCTGTCTCTGTTGAGTCCTCTCATCCCTTGCAACTTTGGCCTATACCCCAATTCTTCTGTGCATAAATAAATAAATAAGTAAATAAATAAATATAGTCAGTAAAATAAGTCCTTATTTAATATGTTCAATAGGCTCATGAAAACTGACTTTAAGTAAAATTACTTTAAATGACACCAATTTTATTATAGGCTAATTGATGTGAAGAGTTAAATTATTAGACAAATTTCTGGTCAAAAATACTTCAATAAACTTTAAAATAAAGATCTAAAAAATTCTTAATTTAAAAAAAATAATTTTACTTTCTAGGAATTCTAGCATCTGATATAGAATCAGACACAATAAAATATGAATGCAAGGGACAATATAAGTTAATGTGAAAAATTAATATTTTATATAGCATTCTCTAAATTTTACATTTCCATGGGTTTAAGTGTCCTAATTTCAATTTTCCTAAGTTTTATTTAACCTACTATCAACACTCAAACTATGCCAACAAATTCAACTAAACTGCAAACTTTTACCCAAAATTTTAAAACATTTAATAGGTCTTATATTTGTAGTCTATACTATACTTACATTACCATACTAAATTGGCATGATCCACTTATACAAAACATTAAAAAACTATTGTTTCCTATGACTCTACACATAATTTTCAAACAGGTTGGTCTTAAATCCGAAGACTTTATTTATACCTAAAATTTATAGAAAAATACAGTAAGTTTTAAGTCCAAATTTTTCAGATATCTAAACTATTACCTAAGCTATTTGCTACATGTGTCATGCCTGATTTCTTGTTCTGTATTAATTACAGTGATAACCACAGAGAAGAAACAGGGAAGAGTTTACAGATAAAAATCCAATAATATTTAAGGTATGTGATAGAGTTTTGACAAAATCACAAGAAGTTTTTTTTTTTTATTGTTGTATTTACTTGCATCTGATGTAAGCATGGTCAAATATTTATTTTTCTGCATGAACTCCCCTCAAGCCCAAAATGGTTATGGCAAGTTCTTTTGCTTTGTTTAAATTATAATATTATTTTTAATTTATGTAGCATTGTTTTACAACATTGTATAAAATTAAAAGTTCATATGTCTTCAGATATATGTTGCCATACCATATATAATACCATAGCACTTATAATTGATCCTCCTTTCCTTTAGATTTGCTTGGGGGTCAAGATATTTCTAGATTGTCATTGAGCACATTGGTTAAGGCAGGGAAAACAACACTACTTGAACATTATTTTGTCACATTCTCAGAACACCCAACCATTAATTGTACAACGTCTGCCTACTGAGAAAGGTCAACAATCTTCTACAATCCACACATAGCAATCCATAAATTTCTTACAAAAATCTGTTCTCTTATCTTCAATAGTTCTATTTCCACTACTCCATAATAGGTGGAAATGCTGATTGATTCTACAGGTTTTTTTCATACTTCTCTTTCAAAAAGTTAACTAACTTACCTGCACAAATTTTCCTATAAGGCAATCTCATCTGGTGCTCTGAATATCAAATACAACTGATGTTGAAAATGTATTGATATTTTTCCTCATCTAATAAGTTATCATTTATATAAGGTCATCAATTTAAAACTGTATAACTTTTCAATCTTTTACTAAGGTAAATTGATATGTGTAAAGTAAATTGATAGTGATGGGGACAAGAAATTTTATAGTTATTTATTTCCATCCTCACCCACTTCCCATATGTAGCTACCTCTCCTTTGTAAATTGATAATTTTTATCTGAAAAGGAATCTAATGAATATCTAAGAATCTTTTCATCTAAATAACATTTACCCTGATTTTTAGGACCCAACAGTCTGAGAGACAGTTCTAGTTAGTAGTTTATTTCTCAATCTAGTATTGGGTTTCAATTTCTGCCAAAAACGTCAGAAGTTTTTGGCTCATATTAGAAGAATGAAGTCCAGTGGGGCTGGAGGAAGAATTAATTCTACCAAAGAAATACAAAGGAGAGAAAAATAAAAGATATGCTCAGCATGGACTGTCAGGTGACATAAGGGAAAAAGTAAAGAATGTTTTAATTCTATCCTATAGACTCCATTTATTTTGTTCATGTAATAATGAGCTCTGTTTCCTGATAATGTCATGAAGTCTTAGAAATATTAAAAGCTTTTCACATTTATTATACTCTTGAATCCTTGACAGTTGTCTATTCCATCTGTGCACACCTTTCTATTTAAATATTCACTCACACATTTGGTTAGCTAAATGGAAAAGAAATGATGCCCACACACACACAAAATCTCCATTCATTTTTTGTAAAACTTTTACATTTTGCTTATAATGATATTTTAAGTTGGAATACTACTGAGACTTTGAAATGATAGCTTTTTATAAGTTATTATTGTTGCTTTCTGGCCTAGGTATAAAGTTTAGACATGCCTATCCTATATCAAATGTGTATTAACTTTTTTAATGTTTATTACTTTTACTAAGGAAAAAAATCCTTACGATATTTTTCTGAAAATTCTTTACTCTCAATCTTTCATTCTTAGAATTTTTGAATTCCATTTTGAATTACTAATCAAATATTCATTGAGCCCTCAGCATGCGAGCTAAGAAAATAAAGTTTAAAATATCATCTTTACAGTATTGTTTATGCTAAATATGTTATTTAACTTTCAAAACATTAAATTATGTTTTGGGAATTAAAAATAATTATTATTAGCTACCCTGAGTGATGTATATATTAAATTAGGTGATGTTTATAGAATGGTTTCAGATAAATTAATGATAACTATTACACCATGATCGTGGTAACTGGAAAGCTGTGATTATAAAGAATGTAGGGATGTGGAAGCAGCCTCCTGAGATATAACAGTATTCTCTAATACTTCCCAGTACAGAACAAACACAGCGTCGAAATAAAGTAGTTGTTTGAATAGACTTACTAAGTTAAAGGGAAATAATCCCCATGTCACAGGAAAAAGAGAGGTTAAATATAAACAGATGGTGGGAAAATTGTGTCCAAATCCCTGTGTATATGTCTATACACATTTAGTTATCAACCTATTCTCATTCATAATGAAATTAAAACATTTAAAGGAATTATTCACAAACAAAAGTAGAAAAGATTAAAATTATTTGATGGTTACATGTAAGCATGTCACATGTCTACTTTGCACCTCTATATGTAGAACATATTATAAACTATCAGTTCTAATACATTTGGAAACGTATTTTATCATTCAATAATACAGTTTTTAGATTTATTTGAATCCTCTAAGAGTTTTTTCAGCTATTTTTCTGATAGCACTCAAGCATTTTATTGCTCTGATAGCTCATAGCTTTTTATTGCCTTTATTATAATAACTTAAGAAATCAATATATTATAGATAAATACAACATGCTATTCAGTGTTGTGTGCTTAGGTAAACAGTAGGTAAGTGATTAAGCTAAGAAAATTAAGATTTCCTCAAATTATCTCTAATTCTGTATTGAAAATCTAACTGGTAATTTTTTAATCTCTGGATCTTAAACTGTTCTGTTCAATTCTTCCTTGCATATTTTAAATGTTTAAATACCAAATCAATGTTTTATAAACTCTACTTAAATTGCAAACAAACTTCTGTTTTGACTTATGTCTGAAGAAATGTTTGTTTATTGTTTTTAGTACTTCCCATTTTCTTATTTGAAAGTTAAATAAAATTACAATACCAAAACTGGAATTATACAAAAATGAATAATTATATATTCCTAGAGAAACCACATGATATCTGAAAAGTTCATCTCTAGAGGTAAAATATCAGAAAAATAATCTCATGTTGATTGTCAGTATTTTTAAAAGACTGTATCTCTCTATTCCTTCTAGACTCACAGCCTAGAAGCATTACGCAGTACAAAGTCAGGAGGATAAGGATGTGTGATAGAGCTCAATTAAGAAGCAGCAGCAAGGAGCTTTGTAGAGAGTGCATAGGTGAACGATAAAGATCCCAGACAGTTAAGCATGAAGGTTGATGAAAAGAGCATCTACAGGAATAAAAATGTCATTGTTCAAAATTGTAGCTTACAGAATACTTCGGCAATTCATGATATGTTAGTGTAATAAAAAATTGCAAAGGTGGGAGGAATTGAAAGCAAATATTCCTCCATGTTAAAATGCATGTTTATATCATATATGTGTATATATGCAGATACAAAATTTTCATTATATAACCTATGTTTAAAATATGTTAATCATATAAATAAGTTATACAGTGTAAAGATGCTTATTACATATAAATTGTTATATATGAAATGTATATTACTTAGAAGAAAGCAATTTTTAGAAATAATTTGTATTCATATATTTATGAGAATGTATAAATGTTATCCCCTCACAGTTTGACCAATATATATTTTGGTCTTTTCATTGTTATGATGTTAGTTTTAATCATTACAATAGATTTTATAATGTACGCTCCTTCTTCAAAGATAAGTTCATTAAAAATACATTGAGAATGATTTTTACGTAACCTGAGAGCATATTATGAATGTTCAGGCATTTGTAACTTTTCTAAATTGATACCCTTTTGAATTGAAGCATGAGGCATAGTATTTTTATCAAAAAAATTAAGTCATAGTATTTTTATCAGAAAAATTAAGTCAAATTTTTTCATCAAAATTTCTCTAAACTTCATTAACTCATTAGTAAAATGTGTTAATCAGATTAACTAGAACTTACATTTGTGATGTGAAATTAAAGTGATTTTAGTCATAATTTCCCTGTATCAGAGTGAATACCTTGTAGAATTAGGGAAAGTATACATCATTCTAGCCTAGGGGTGAGAAATTAAAAAAAGACTCTAACCTTGAGGGAAGATTTCAATCTGTCACCACCCTGCCACTGTCAGATTCATTATTCTTTATTCTTTGAAGTATGTAAAAATTCTAAGGAGAAACAAAGATATAACTACAAAACTCCAAACACCCATTACTGATAATATTTTCCAAAATTAGCTCCAACTTATGGTCATGTACTAGAGTTATGAAGTCAGGAGTGGTTTGTAGCCTAAAAGACAAATGGAGTAAAAATATTTGATAGTGTTAGAATGTTGATGTACTGACAGCATTAATATTATTCATGTGCAATATACATAAAATTAAAAAAACATATATACATAATAAACTCACACAAAATAAACAGCATTAACACTATTTACATACAATATACATAAAATTAAAAAAATATATGCATAATAAATTCACACAATATGTGTTTAAATAATTGAAATTTATTTCACTGAACCCATGAATAGTGCCATGATGACACAAGAATGACAAAATCAATCCTGTCCTGCAAGATTGTAAAATACTCATTGAAATTTTTAATGAACAAATAACAAGGAGTAATATCAAGATACAATAAATATAGTAGAGTAGCTAAAGTGCTTTATCATTTCAAAAGTCATAAATTATGATTTTATTCTTATTGCTATTATCTTTTACTATATTTCTACTATTTAACTCTCATTTCTAAAATAACAATTTTATGTTCACTTCTCTTCTGTGAAATTTTTTGCAATGACAATATATTACTTTTCAGTATTTTCTACTTAGTTAAAATTTAAAAAGTAAGATTCAAACAATATAAGAAATATGGTTATTACTGAGGGAAAATACACAGTGGAAAATAGATACTATATTAACTAGAAGTAGTGAGAGTGAATCTAAATAGAGCAAAGGAAAAATCAAAGTTAACACAAGTCAATTGTGACTATTCTAAAGAAGAGAAGAGATTTAGATAGCAATAATTATGAAAAGAAGCTTAACTTAATAGCTAGAGAAATAAATTGCAGCCTGAAAGATAAACTTTTTTATCAAAAGGGATTTGTATTTATAAAAGCTAAAACAAAATGCATATATGGTTCAAATCCATATGCATTTTCTGTAGATTTTCTGCATCTCAATAAAATCAGTTGCTTAGCTTTCACATATTAAATGTATGTTCTTAAGCTGTTTTCTTTTTCAAAGTCACCTTTTGTTTGAAAATAACAGTCACACCCTGTTGCTTGTCTTTTCTGTTTGACTAAAACTTTCATTGAAGTTTTATAATGGAAATACATTTAAAAGTTAAAATATAAAACAAGGTAGCAACAATGCTTTTACTAATATCTATAATAGCCTATAAAGATTTTCACTTTGCATTTTGACCAGAAATGCACTTTGGTTATCTTTATCAATGTTATCAATTTGAAATCATCAAAACAATACCCTTAAGATTCTTCATCTGGGCCTCCCTAGTGGTGCAAGGGATTGAGAGAAGCACTGTGGGACTTTGGAAGCCACTGAGTTGCATGTTCCATCCTCGGTCAGGGAGGGGACCCACATGGAGAAGCAGACCTCTCCTGTCTCACCCACTGCTCCCCTCAGCAGTGTATTTCAGTCAATATGTCTGTTCTGCTTTCCACTCTCGTTTCTGGTGAATCCTCTTACCTCCCGTGCCTCTGGCCTGTACCCCTGCTCTTGTATACATAAAAAAAGAAAGAAAGAAAAAGAAAAAAGACACAAACCAGAAAGGAATCAAACAACATCCACTGGTGAATGCAAGGCCTTATGAAAACTAGGACTGATGAAAATACAACCGCAGAAGCAGTCACTCCATCATTAATCTTGGCTTAAACAGTCTTTACATATCTGTTCCTTTGTTTTCTACTTCTGAGTATCAGTTCATCACTTCATTCCCTTGTCACTTCCTGGTTTGTATCATGGAATTTCATGAACATCCAGCTTTAATTTCACTTCATGTTTTTAACAAATTATATTGCGTCTATTTTACCATTCACGTACAATTGAAATTCATTATTGTACTAATAAATATTTTTATACATTTCAATGGAAATTTTTTCTTGATAGCTGCAGGAATACCAACTGACTGCTAGTAGTAAATCTCTGTGTAGGCAGGATGATCTAAGGCTTCTGAGGCGAAGAGATGTCAATCACAATTTGTTGAACATGAAGAATGTAAAATGAATATGTGGATGACCATGGCTGGCACCCTATCACAAGGTGTTTTGTTTTGTTTTGTTTCATTTTAAGACGTTAGGGATGAAGATATATCAAATTATGTTTAATAAAATATTTTTGTTTAAATATTATTATTAGGGATTTTTTTAATTTTATTTTCTGAAGTGATGTGGTACCCATTCGGTGGCAATTAAAACTTGTGTTTTTCTCCACTGTATTGCATGAATCTATGTATGTATCTTTTTAAACAATTGATTTTGATATTTTCATTCTCCAACTTGCTTTTTTACATTCCTGTCAAAAGTTTAATTTAAATCTCATCATTATAATTAAACTAGTTTTTAATTTTCTAATTTAAAATTCCCTTGACAATTGTTAATTGCATATGTCTTCATTTCATGGTGTTAAGAAATAAATATATTTTATCTCTCTGTCTTTTGATTTGCAAGTATATTGAATAAAGACCCCTGTTAGTGCTGGAAGGAATAATGCTAAGATAAATCACCTAGAAGGAAAAAGACAAATATATACCTGATGATGTCACTTGTATATAGACTATAGAAAAGCAAAAAACAAAGGGTCTGATAAAACTAAACTGAAAAACTAACGATTGAAACCTGACTGTGGAATGGGGACAAACAGAGGAAGAGAGGGAGAGAGAAAGGGAAAGATAAGAACAAAGAAGGGAGTAGCAGAGGCTGTATGGTAGTGGGCTATGGGTTCTTTAGTGTGGGCACACTGTGGCAACAATGCCTGAAGAGAGGGATCCTACATATATAGAATGGAAACAATGATGTTAACCAATATTAATTCAATAAAAATATTTCTTAAATATATATTAATCTCTTATCTCTATGATTTACAAGTACATTAACTAAAGCCAAATGCTAGTAATACTAAATTGCACTAAATTAGTTTTAAATAAGATGTTATATGTCAGGCCTTAGTTCAGTACCTGGAACTAAGCACTTTGCAAGTATTAGATAAGATTATCATTGTGTGATGCTCATAATCTCATAATCATTGTATGATGCTAGGTGTTGTTCAATACAAGTACAAGATTTCTAATATTTAAATGGAGCATTTATTATATAGAGAAAACTTATGAACAAGGCAAAGAATGAGAACATTTCAGAATAAGGAAGTGGTATGAATAATGAGAGAAGCAATGTATCCAAATGTGTGACATGTAGTTGTTAGGGGATTTATGCAAAAAGGAAGTGTTAGAAAAGTAAAGACGTAGTCATGTCAGTCAATCCAGAAATACCATAAGAATTTTTTTCCATAGTCAATGAAAACATAGACATGTAATTAAATGATCTTATGTTGTTAAAATCTTGTTTAGTCAAATTATTTAACTGTATTTCATTGTGACATGGTAAAAACTAAAAAGTTCTCAAAGAAAAGGTCAGATTTTCAATTTTCTTTCCACATCTATTTAAACATTGCTTTCAAGTCTCTTTGCATTTGTGAAACATACCAAAATGCTAAAACAGCTGTGAATCCTATGATTATTTTTCTCTCACAAACTAAATAAGATTAGATATTTCACATTGGACTCAATTTCTGTTATATTACTCTATTATTGCACTAGCCTTTTTCTTTTCGTTTTTCATTGTAGTGAAAGCATTTTTGAATTAGATTTCTTTAGAGGGTATGAAATATTCTTAGTGACCATATTTTTCCTTTCTTGGGAATTACAGGTTTAGGTTAAATGAGTTTCTATTTCCCTGGTAACATAAGAAGACCTTCAAAACATAGCACAGTTAGATCTTGGAGAATCATACAAACAGTATAAACTACTTTCTGAGAAGTAGTGATCCAAGTCTGATTTAGTTAATGGGAGACTTAGAGATAAACTTTTACTTATCAAATTGTATTAAAATACTGCAAAATTTAGCAGAACTCTGCCAGTTTGAATTAGAATAACCTTAAGATTTTTAGTTTTAGGGTATGCATTCAAAGTTAGTTATTCAAGCAAAACCTCATAATTATATTCAGAATGAATTACATTACCAGGAAACTATTAATATTTGTATTGAAAGAGTTGTAATTAATTCAAAATTTAAACTATTAGTAACATATGATAATCTAGGAAATATTATTAATCTCTAAAACAAATAATTATTATAGAATAAATGTAATGATTCATGACATTAAATAAATATTGATTTAGATTTTGTTCATATTGTCAGGAAATAATACTTTATAAATATATCTACTAAAATATTTCTATGTCAATAATTATTTTACTTTTATCCCTCCTTATCCAACCCCACTTTCTTTGCTGGTTACAGATTTGAAGATTCTTTTGTATTCCATGTGTTTATATGTTGTTAGAAGACAAGATGGAAAAAATTCCAATTTAAGTGCTTACCATGGGTTTTGGAGGGGTGGAATCTGAAAATATCCCATAAGAATATTAAAACAAATAAACAACCAAACAGATTTCTTATCACTAGACCACTAAGGGATTTGTCACAGACTTTTGATTCAAAACCTTGCTTAATTCATCCTCATTTAGTCACATATCCTGAGGTAATGTTAACATTTATTCTCCTTCTAATAACTCATCTCTAGTTCTCTCTTTCTTAACTCTGTGTTCATATTTATTTTATATGTAGTTCTTTACATAAGATGCCATCAGTTTTTAGAAAATTAATTCCAGTAAATAAGTATATGTAAATATATCATAAAATACATTATTTTGTATTTATACATACAAAAATACAGAGTAACTTAGAATTATAATCTGAAAGCAGTAACAAATAGGAAACTTTTTCTAGTTCTCATTTATATTTCAATCCATGTCACTAAAGTAGATTAATGCTGTGTTAATTCCTGTCCTTTATTAAATTTTGTCATAAAAAATGAAGCACTGGAATTTTTATACCCTAAAGTGTTTAACAGTTAATGAGCCTCGTTCTCCCAAGGCAAAATCTACTGCCTAGAACAAATGTCAGACATATCCAGCTGAAACAACTGAAATGTAGTAGAGTTTATCAGTGGCATTTGATCGTTTTCCTAGTGTACCTGATCACAGTTATTTTTCTAGTACACTGTTTCTGTTACCTTATCCATGGTAAAGTGGGTCTCATTTACTTTGATTGTTTCTAATCTGCTCATTGATGTCCAAAAGACCTATTTGATTAGCAGTGTTCTAATTCTTTCAGTCGCAAATAACATTATAATATACAATGTGAAAATGTAATATAAATTTAACATGTGTATACATCTGTATGTGTGGGTACACACATACATAGAAATATATATATATATATATTTAGTAGTACTCTTCAAGGAAATTCCTAAATCTTTTATTCTATCAATTACTAAATGAGTTCCCTTGTACAAAAAAGAAAAATTGAGTATACTATGTTGTGGATTACTTTAATCAAGTTAAGTAAAAGGACATTTCTAGTTTACTTTATTTATCTATAAGGAAAACTATAGATAAAAAAAAAAAAAACTTAAAACTTAGGGAAAAAACTTATATTTAAGCCAAAAACTTAAAAGATTAATTATCTTTTTTATCCTAACTTTTCTTTTTAAGTCGTTTAGCTTTTTAAATCACTAAACAATTTCCAACTTACAAAGTAATACTCTTCCAAAAAAGATAAAATATAACATACACACAACTGTTAAAAGAGAGGAGAAAGCATACACTGTATAAAATGGAAGACTTGTGAAATATATATAAAATTTCAAAAAAATGCTTTACCATGGTATTTACTGATTTAAAATTAATGTCTGTTGAAACATTGTTCTCCTTTGAAATACAAAATGTAGGATGAATAAACTAAGTTATTCTACAGTCATTTATTTATAAGTCTATCTAGATCTTTTTAAACAAATGTTAACTAATTATAATTGCTAAAGTTAATATCTCTGTCAAGAAACTAAAATCTTTAAAACTTTGCTAAAATCTTTCCACATATTAGGTACTGTTGACATAGTTAACCAATGTTCTAAAGGCACTTCATTTGCTTGATTTTTCAAGATTGTAAAGTAAACATATCAGAGGTCATCAGTTAATTACTTTATCCTTCAACATGCTTTAATTCTAGTGTCTTTCAACGGAAAGTAGAAATCCCAATGTCTTGAATTTTCAATATATTGCTTAACATCACAAATCATTTATTTTATCTGCTAATTAATCTTTCTAATTAGAGTTTAATTATGCATATACTTTTTGTACTTTTATTTAGAGAAATTGACATCTGCTGTTTTTTATTATTCTTTTTAAAATTTATTTAGAAATTGTGAATATTCTACCATATCAATTATGGTTAACTGGAAAAATTTCTAACTTCTCCTTCAATAATTCAAATAATTTAAAACATAAATAAAATTATGTGACAATTCATAAATATTTTATACCAGTAATACTCTTCAAAGGGTATTTAAGGGATTTTGGCATTAGGCTATGCTACATTTTCTGCTGGGTTCTGTACATGTTCTTCTACAAATTCTGCTGGAATTTGTCAAATTTGTAATCCATAGTGAAGATTAAATGTTGAGGTGCATAGTGTGTGTTAACAAATAATTGAAATCTCTCTTTATATCACAGAAGTCAGATTCAATATTCTTCAACTGTGAGTTACTAAGAAAAATTTGTTATGACCAAGTAAAGGAGATATATTTTATGCATTTCACTTATTCTAGGAAATGACCTATAATACCTTTTAAAAGGGAATACTCTTCTAATATTTTTCAATGAAAATTCCTCTAATATCTGAGATTTAAATACAAATAAGATGGTGAAATTTGTTTTATACAATCCATTGCCAGCACTGTGTGCTTCACTGATAATCAAACATATGAATATTGATATTGATATTAATTTGTTTTTCCAAACCAGATTTTTTTCTATTTGATGCATTTTCCATAAGCCATAATAATTTTGCCATTTTTTATGTTATACATATTTTTTATTATCTTATACTACATTCTTAAAATGTATCAAAGGCAGCTGCTAGTTGAATTTGGAGAAGATACAGAGAGTACAGAGCTGTATTCAGTAGTCCCTATTTGACAATAACACAAAAAATTTACACCTCACTTTACTCTCCTGTTTTCTAACATCTAACTTTGGAATAGTCATCAAGTCAATAATGACTTGTGACCCATTCTCTACTCTTTCCTCATGAATATTTTATTTACAGAAATGACATAAAGTTTAGTTTTGCAAATCTTATTGCACATTCTGTTGACTCCTAACCTTACTTGCTATAGAGGAAACTCAATCCTCCCTAAAACCCATGGATTATTATTGGAATGTTATATCAATTTTCCATATGTGCTCATTAACAAGATTTTTCACATATATATGTTCTATCCTTTTCAGTCTCCTCTCCCCCCTTATGAGGTTATCATTAAGGGCCTGTCACCTCTAAAAAGTTAGATGGTGGGCCTCTCTGATGGTGAAAAGTGGTTAAGTCTCAGCACCATGAAGCTATCTGCACCCACTGCAGCTCCAGTTCTATCCCTGGCCAGGGAGTTGACCCATATGGGGCAGCAGAGCTCTCCTGCCTGGCCCACTGCTCCCCTCAGCAGTGTATTTCAGTCAGTCTTCTTGTTCTGTTCTCCATTCTGCCTCTAGTGCATCCTCTTACCCCCTGCACCTCTGGCCTGTACCCTAGTTCTTCTATGCATAAATAAATAAATCTTTAAAATAAAGTTAGATGCTAAACAACTCAGGTAAAAAGAAACATACAGAGTTATACATTTTGATAGATATTATGAATGGCAAATTAAGGTATGATAAAGTAGCAAACATTTCAGGTCACAGTTTAGATTAAAGTGCCATAGAAATTCTCTTAAAGTTGAAATGTATAGCTATCAAGGAAAATTATAAATAATAGCAGTATTTCATTTTTGCTAGTTTAAAATAATATGCAAGAAATCATATTGGGGGAACCAGTTTACTAGATATAAAGTTATACTGCAAAAACACTATAATTAAAATAGGTGCATGAATAAACATAACATTCAATGAAACAGAAATTTCTGAAATACAACCAGTCTACTACAGATTATTACAAATCTGTTATCTAATTGGCGTATTTCAAATCACTGGGACAAAGATAATATTTTGGATTTTAGACTTTTTGATTTTAGGGCAATTAAATATTTTTAGAAAAAGATAAAATTCCATCTACAATACACAAGGATAAACTCCAAATGTATAAATACTGTAAAGATATCTGTGTGTGAGTATGTACGTGTGTTTTACTATAACTGAGGTATAGAAAACTATTACTGAGTTGTATATAGACACACATTTATTTTTATAATCAGTTACTGTTTGACTATATAGTTATGAATATAACACTCTTTGTCCTTACAGAGTTTCTATTCCACATAGGTAACTTGAGACTAGGCAAAAAAGCAATTTGACAGAAATTTAAGTAATAGAGTGTTTTTGTATAATGGTTGACTATATAAACCATTTGTTAATTCATCACCACCAGTATAATTTCTGTGTGACACACACTAGATACAAAAAAAGTGATTAGGAGTTATATAATACTCATCTTCTTTTGGGTTCTATGGTTTAGTAAGAAATGAAAAAGTTAATGAAAAGAAAGTGCTAGTTAGTATTTACTACGCAGTAAACACTGCTGTAGTACTGTATGTAACTAGTAATCTTTGTAACAGTTTCAAAGGTATTATTATCTTTCTAACTGAGAAAGGACAAAGAGAGGTTAATAACTTGTTTAAAATCACACACCAAGAATGTGATAGAGCAATATTTGAACCAAAAATGTTGCTTTATTTACCAATTCACTATTGCATGCTGAGAGAAGTCCAACTGTGGAAGGGAGAACAAAAACAGAATTATCATTATCTTCTTGGAGAATTGACATTTTAAGATGAGATAAAAAAACCAAACAAACAGAATTTGTTTTATGGACATTTGGAGGAAGAATATTCACTTTGAGGATATAACACATGAACTATTGTAACAACTAAGAAAGTGAAAGGTCAGAAGTGTGGTTAAGATTTCCAGCACTGTCTTTGAGACTAGGAGTAAGGAAGCCATAACGCCACAGGCCCATCCAATCTGTCATATTCTTTCTTTGTTCACTGATTTATTTTGTGCTACAGTAACAGGATTAAGCACTTGTTACAGAGATCATATGAGTTACAACATCTCACATATTTGCTATCCAGTCCTTTACAAAAAAGTTTGCCAACTCTTGATACTAAAAAGAAAATCAAAGGTGTAAAGTCAAAAAATGGCAGGATTAATTTTCTTTTAAGAATATCTATATGCAGTATAAAAATGGATTAGAAAGATGAAGGATTAAAAGGAAATAAGAATGTTCTTTTGGTTTTTTCATAAATAGGGGATAATGGGTGGCTTAAACTAAAACAGTCAAAGGGGATAGGTAGAATCATATAAAATTGAGAGAATGGAAAGACTGTGATGATTGGTGAATATGGAATGTGATAAATAGTAGGATTTCGGAGGCTAACAGAATAATGGTTTACACAAATCTTTAGGCCGGTAGAGTAAGAAAGTGGCATACATCAATGCAGATTCAGTTATTTAACATAAGTTTCAAGGAGAGTTCTGATTAAATCATGTCCTAAATGTAGCTGTGTAAATGAAAGTTGAAGCAAACTGCATTACATCTCTCAGCATAATGGCAGAATCTAATGCTGATTTTGAGTGTCAGTTCTAAATTATCAATAATATAGAGAACAGCTCATCCACATTAAATAATTTAACATATGTCTTAGTGTTGGTCTATGAGTAATGATCTAGAAGAGATATTAAAGGGTGAAGAAAAATCTTTTCCCAAGTTCCAAATCTAAGCTTCCTTCCTGTGATAGAATGAAGCCCACTCTTTATTAACATTAACAGAGTACTAGGGATCAGATGCTCCCATTAGACCAATGAGTTAGAAGAAACATTCACTAAATATGAGTATACATGAAGATCTATTTCCAAGAATGAGTTATTTTCCTTGAAGAAGCCAAAGAGTAAAAATTATATCAGTAAAAATAAAGAAAATAAAAGAACAGTAGAAAAATGATGAATAAATGTAGCCATATTTAGGGAAGTTTTAAGGATTACAAGGATATGAATTAGGGTCACATAGCTGGATTCTGATTTTTCAGAAGAGAGAGTGTTTTTATCTAATGTGACATATATAGAATGAAATAGGGGATTCAGCTGGACAGGTGAGGTAACTAAAGGAATTAGCTTCTATTGTATTCTAATTATGAATGTGGTGAGCAACCACTCCTACTTCTTAAACATCTCAGTGCCTATTATTCTTAGAGTTGGTACTAGTAACATTATATTCCTTTTACCATATGTCTATTTCAAAAAGATCAATATCATGGCCAGGGAAGTTCTCCCATTAATCTAGCCCTGCTCTGGAAGCCTGGGGTCAATCCTCAGATATATCTCATCAGTACTTGCTTTTTTTAGGAAAAACTCATCCATTAAATGTTACTAATCTGTAACTGGATATATAATTTTTCCATGTGAATCTTTTCTGCTCCCCAGAGTCAACCTATTCCTAATGAATGTTTTTTTCAAATATAATCCTTTATTATATAATTTCCTTCAAGAATCAGTATACTCCTGATTTCCCTTTTAGGTAGTTTAAATTTTTCTCCAAATTTTCTCTTTACTTTCTTTGCTATGCTTAATTGGTCACCAAATCCTGTAACTACAAAATAATTAAAAATAATTGAACTATTTACTAAATATATCATACTGGACAATTCATTTAATACTTTGGCCTCCATTATCATTTAACAAATCAAAATGAATATCCTTCTTATGAAGGGTATGTTCTAACTTAGAAGAGAGGTAACATATTGTAGTGGTTCAGCTCATAGACTCTGCAGTCAAATCGCCTGAGTTTCAATCCTAGTTCTTTCCTGCACTCTCTGTGAAAAGTTTAGCAATTTTACTATCTGCGTGTTCTCCATGACTCAATTTCTTCACTTGTAAAAGACATAAAGTAGGAGCATCTGTATCACAGAGTTGTTATGAGAATAAAATGCAAATATTTGTACAGCTTTTCAACCAGATCTTGGGAAACAGGAAGTGCTGGATAAGCAATTGTTAAATACAGTCCTTATCTACATAAAAAGCAGAGTATAGTTCTCAGCATGTTTTAAGTCCTTAAAAATGCTAGCTGAATGTCAAATGTTAGTGATACATATGATTTGCTCATCTTCTCAGCTTCCATTGTCTCTATTCCAAAGCACACTTTAGTTTCCTCTATATTACAACCAACAAGAATATTTGCCTCTAATCTTCTGCCCATCTCACTACTTGTGCTAGACTATCAGTGATTAGTTTAGCATCACATCAGTCCCTTCATTGCTATTATAGTTCCAGAGCACTGTATTTCCCAAAGTCTCCTCCTACTAGACTTCTACTAATGACAAGCAGTCATGCAAGTGCCAGTGATTGTTTAGGAATCAACAGTTAGCTGATATGGTATTGCTAGCACTTTTAACTTATCTTGCTGTGAAAATCTACTTAGGTGCTCGTAGCTACTGCGGTCCTTTATTGATGACTTACTTCCCATTTCCTCACTTCTGGATCTCCTGAGGTTAAAAATGAACTTCCTAACCTTGCTGTTCCAGCTTTTTCAAGGTTGTGCAAGTTTCTAGTACTATATATTGAACTTTCCTTTTCCAAAATATTTAGCTTTTCTCTTTTTTCATGCTAATTAATGGGCTTACTAGTCTCATTCCTATCATACTATCAAGATAGTTTCCTATCAGATCCAAATGATTTCCAAACAGTAAATATTCTCTTTATTATAACTAGACTTTTTATTTCAAATAGATGTTTCCATTAATTAATTTTTCATTACAAGTCCTAGGATAACATAGAAACAGTTCCCAACTAAAATGAATTCTTTCTAGCCAAAGTTCTCTTCCTTATGAATTTTCATGTCAGTGTTTCATCACAAACATTTATTGTGTTTTATTCATCTTACATTTTTTCCTGTATTTTCAAGCTTCCCTCTGATCCATTATAGCTGCATGTTTAGTTATCTGTTGCTAGATTGAGATAATTTAAAAACAGATATACATTTTCCACTCTCAACAAGGATTTCTATGAATCAATAGGCAAGATTACATGTAAGAAAAAGTTGGTGTCTTATTTGTCCTATTCCATTAAGAAAGTAGAGACTAGTTTAAGTATTAAACATATATCTGCTTTATTCTAGTTAACCTTTGTTTTTAAGTACCAAGGAAACTGTTTTTCCAAACAGAAAGTACATCTAGAAATATATTCTCTCCTCCAAGTCTTGAGACTAAAACAAGTAATTATAGAGGAAGGAAAAAAAATGGAGAGAAGACAAAGAGTTTCTTTTGGACAAAACTCTCTTCTACCATCAAAACTTTCCACTTTTTATTCCTAGTCTTTGTGATAACTTACATGGCTTCTTTACAAAAGGATGTGAATGAAAAGAAAGCTGTTATTAGCACATCATTTACTACTCAGTTCTACTGTTTTCTTAATTCTTAATTCATTCTTCCTGATTTTTTTCACTTATTTTTCCCTTTTATTCCAGCAAAAAAAAAAAAAAAAATAGTAACACAGTCCTAATTTTCCTTATCTGTATTAATTATCTAAGTAGTAACCACAGTGATAATTGTGGTTGTAGGCTCATATTGCAAATCTAAAACTCACTAAAGTGTTCATTTGCTCAAATTATTTAACTTTTTTCTGACTCCAGTACACACAGTTTATTGATTTATAATTCCAGGATAAATTCTTCCTTAAATTTCAAGATTATATACATTACTACTTATAAAACACCTAACAAAGTGTCGTGCATATATGCTTTAAAATATTAGCTTATTAAAACAAACTTGATTATGGATATTATTGGCAAAGTAATTATTTTTTCAAGAGGTTTTTGAATCCAGTGCCTCAAATGTTAAATACCTTTTCAAATACCTCTACAATCTGATGTATACATTATACAAACACACTTTCCTATAGCTTATCAAAATAATCCTCTCATTCTACACAGGTTGAACTCTCTGTATATAGTTCCTACTAACAAAATAATAACTAACATACATTTGGAAATTTATAGTTTATGCATCTCTTTCTGAGGCACTACTGCTTTTAATATGATGTCTTTCAGATAAACACTGCATTTCAAATAAACAATTTTATGCATATTTCTCAATGGGAAAAAAGATTTACAGTGATCTAATAACCTGTTGAACAGCAAATTTCAAAGGAAGCTCTCTGAAAACAAATTTAAAAAACCTTTTATTTTGCTTTTTCTTGCTCTCTTAGTTTATTCTAGTCCAAATATTTGAAATCTGCTACTCAATTTCATCTTTACATATCCTTCTCACTCTGTGTGATAGTTTCAACTCTAAATATCAAACATAAAAGATTTCCTGACTTTACACTTTATCAATTTGCTTATATTTTTCCTTCCCCTATTTATTTATAATTGCCACTATACACTTTATTTTTTTTTTAAGATTTATTTATTTATGCATACAAGCACTGGGGTACAGACCAGAGGTGTGGGGGGGGTGAGAGGATTCACCACAGAGAGTGGGGAGCAGAACAGGCAGATCAACGGAAGTACACTGCTGAGGGGAGCAGCGGG
>JAGFMF010011647.1:626151-741764 GCA_019455555.1 Galemys pyrenaicus | reverse complement strand
CCCCTCGCCCCCCCCCCCCCACACACACACCTCTGGTCTGTGCCCCAGTGCTTGTATGCATAAATAAATAAATCTTAAAAAAAAAAATAATGTTTTCCCCCTTTTTTAGCCTTGTTAGGGCCTATCAATTTTATAAATCTTTTCAAAGAAAAGACAACTGATTAAACGAAAATCTAATAAAAGCAAAACAAAACAAAAACAAACCCTCAGATTATGAGAACAAAATAGTGGTTACAGAGCAGTGAGGGGGTATGCGAGTCGGGGAAAGGGTGTCAGTTACATGGCAATGGATGGAAACTAGACTTTTAAGTTCATAAGGCAGCATATATAGGTGTTTAATTATAATGCAGTATACCCCCAAAATATATAATATAATAAACCAATGGTATTTCAATAAAAACTTTAAATATAACTTTTTTTACATGAGTGAAGTTTATATAGATTCTCTAATTGATATAATCTTCTAATGAATTTCACATCAACAACAGTAACAATAACTAAAAATTATATTGTGAAATAAGAAAGACTCAGAAAACCAAAGTTCTGTTTTAATTTATAGCAAAATATGACTCAAAAGAAAGAAAGCTGTGAGAGTATGTGTGTTTGTGTTTAATAAATTTGATTTCCAGCTTAATGCCAAGTTATCTCATAAAGGAAGACAAGGAACTTCACACCAAATATTCTGCTGAAGAAAACTAAAAATGACATCTCAGTATAATTTAAAATGTAACTTAAAAAAAAAAAAAAAGCATGAAGAAGTTAGCAAGATAGTGAGACTCTAAGATCACCAAAATTTAAGAAATTACCCCAAGGTAACAAGGTGCCCTTCCCACTAAGGGTAAATTAAAAGAGACTGAGACCCCAGATCTTTGCCAAAGGTACTCCGAAGAATTGAGAGGTTACTGGAAGTAAACCAATCCTGACCAATGAAGCTAGCTTCCACTTTGCCCATAAAATGTCAAATACTGGAGCCTCTTTGGTGGCAGAAGGGCTTAAGTTGCAGCAGTATAAAGTTATCTGTGGCCACTGTAGCAGGAGTTCAATCCTGGCAGGGAATGACCCACATGGTACAGCAGACCTCTCCTGTCTTCCCACTGCTTCCTTCAATGGTTCTACCAGTTCTGCTCCCCACTCTGTCTCTCATGAATCCTCTCAACTCCACCCTGTACCTCTGACCTATACCCCCAGTTCCTGTATGCCTAAGTAAATAAATATTTTAAAAATATATCAAATACTGATACTGTTTAATGATCACATAAAATATTTCCAAACAGTGATAGTTTTAATAGTTAAAAGAACCACTAAAATTAATGAACTCATAAATGTATATATGTATTTTAAATGCATTTGATGAATAGATTTGTTTTTGATTATTCATGGTATATATGAGATACACTGCCCTCAAAATATGTTTTAAACACAAATACCATATTTATATACACTAAAGAAAATGGAATGCATTAATTATATAAATAATTAATTATAATTAATTATACTGATACCTGATCACATACTTTAGTACTATGTTCTGTAGAATTTTCTGATTTTTTTAAAAAATAATTTTTATTATTTTTAATTACCAGCATTTTTTCTAAGTTGCATATGATGGCTAAAATAAATTTAAACTTGTTTTGATTTTTTTAATACAATATTTCCCTGAAGTCCATGAGGTTTTGAATTAAAAAGCACAGTTTCTAGAGTTACCAACACTGAGTAAGGTCATACAAATTCTGTTAAATGGAAGTGATCAAATTTGCTAACTTTTCTTTTTAAACATGTGAATTGTTGTCACATATTTTCACAGATAACTGTCTTTTTCACGCCAATCAGAATACCTTTCTTCAATAAATATTTTTAACAGTCAATATAAGTTAGATATCTTTTTAATTATGAAATGCTTTCCAATTTGATTGTCAAAATTATATGCCTTTTCAATTTTATCACTGTTTAATATGGATTCATTTAGTTAAAAACAGAATATTCATAAAATAAATTTTCTCACATATTGAAACATTTGAAATGCTGAATTTTAAAATTAAATTATGTATACCACTAGGGATATCAACTTTTATTTTAATTCATTATTTATAGGGATATATTTTAAACCTTTAAAATTTTTAAATATTTTTAGACATTTTAAACACATTTCTGTCTCTATGTTCCTTGATTTAATGAGAACATTATGTTTTCGAGATATCCAGAATTTTTATTTGTATTATATCTGCAAAAACAAGTGATTTTAAAATCAACATGGGGGCCTCCCTAGCGGCGCAAGGGTTGAGAGCCACACTTTGAAGCATCCATGGCACAACAGTGCGAGTTCGATCCCCGGCCAGGGAGAGGACCCATATGGCACAGCAAACCTTTCCTGCCTCCCCCGGCTGCTCCCCTCAGTAGTATATTTCAGTCAATCTGCCTGTTCTGTTCCCCACCATCTCTGGTGAATCCTCTCACCTCCCACAACTCTGGCCTGTACCCCAGCTCTTGTATACATAAATAAATAAATCTTTTAAAAAACAAAATAAAATCAACATTGATGTTTCAAACTGGATTTACATTAACATTCACAATAATGGTGGTTGTTTCACCTTAAACAAACACATTTCCAAAAGATTAACTTTGATTCTATCTGTTGGGTGAGGATATCAAACTGTTACTGAAATTTACTGACTTTCTATCTGAAGCCTCTGAGGGTACTGATAATCAAAGGGTAGACAAGAAAGGGCATTTGTTAATCCTTTAAAGTGAAATGTACTCTTAATTTTGAAACTCAAACATGCAGTAAGTTTAACTTTTAGCTTGAGATGAATTTTGATATATTAATATGATGTGTACATCTTACCTGTGAATATATTAAAATTCTGCTGGTGTGATCAGCTGGATAATAAAAAATACAGTAACTGACTCAATTTTCCTTTTTTGTTTAATTTGCAAGTTGACTGCTCTACTATCAAATATATATATTAAAGTTCTAAATACCAGTCAAAATTAGTTTGTGGTAAAATATTGACAACTTGGGATAGGGCAGGGAAAGAAAAAAAAATAACACAGAGTGTATTTTAATGTGATACATAGTTATATTTAAAAAGGAAGTAAGTTATCAGTTCCTTACATTTTTTTCTCTGAGATTATACTCATTCACCCAAGCCAAAAGTCTGAAGCTGTTATATACCCACTAATGGTAAACTGAAGAGCATCCACAGAGTAAAATTCATCAAGCACCAGCTCATTAAACAGCAAGGCCTATGAGTTGCTGGGAAAAGGAGATGTTTAATGGCTATACATAGGAGAGTTAAATGGGCCCAAACAGGAAGAAAAATATTTTCAGGAAATTACTCTTCACACAAATTGGGGCAAAATTATTCCTCCTACGCCTAGAGGACAAACAGAATGCTGAGGAGAACAGAAATAATGCAACAAACAATGAAAAGACAGATTGATTAAGATAAAGGGGTAGTTTTGTAATTCTATTAAAGTTGGCCTTCAGAATTTCCAAGTAAACAGTGAAGGGAAACCAGCTTTCTAAAGAAACCATCTGAAGGATACTCAGAATGTAAAAACTCTTACCAAGGATTTTTAGCAATCATATTAGTGAAGACTTTTCTGTCTTTAGTGAAGAAGCTTTACAGCAAGAACCTTGAATTCCAGGGTAAGATGCTATGTAATGTACAGAACTGAAATGTAAATCTTGGAAGAGTAATGAGGTGAAAAAAGAGCTAGATCATCATCTTAGACTAAAAATATTTAATATTTTTAAAAATATATTTAATATTTTTATATTACTATCATCTGATAACATAATTAAACTTCATTCAATGCAAATTATAATTCCTAGGTAATTCAAAGGGGTCACCACTTTTGTTTCACATTGAGAAGGTTTGAATTTAACGTTAGATTTCTATTTTAAAGTAAAGCTGAATGGTTATATGAGATAACATCTTATAGTCACTGCTGTTTCATATGTATATGCATCAAAAATATAACTGAAATCTAATGAAATGGAGTTTAGTGATTATTTTATCAAGAACCCCACACTTTATCCAGAACCTCAGATTTTCTGAATAAGAGGGATCTCAGAAAGCCTTACTGTAATGTTTGAGGTTGTCCTGGATTATTTGAAGCAGGGCTTTCACATGAGGGAGGGTGTGGCTTGAATTGAGTCTCCCAAGGAAACCAGGGCAGTTTGATTATCAACCCTAATAATTTCTTATCTAGAAGGCAGAAGAAATTAAAGGGCCAAACATGTCATTGTGTGGCATATTGGATAACACATTTGACATATTGGAAAGGGACATATTGGATTATTTTTTTGTGGCACAGTCTCCTTTCCTTTGATTTATCTTTATAAGTAAGTCTAGATTGATATTGTTTTATTTTTATTTGTCCACATATATTTTGTTATTCTGTGAAATATTTGTTATATTAAAATGTGAGAGAATTATGGTCTAACTTTTGTCTGTCAATTTCTAGAATCCTTTAACCTCATGATTATATAATAAAATATACAGCTGTATTTTAGGATATATATACTTATCATCAAGCAATCTTGTTATGTCTCTTTGACAATGAAGATAAAAATATTTTTCCCAAGGGTTTATATATACACACACACACAGACACACACATGCATTATTAAGGTGGATAGACCTTGCTTGTGTTTCTAACACAGAATGTTGATAAGAAAACAGGTATCTTCTAGAAAGATAGCTTTAACATACTATATTTCCTCTGGGAATTTAGTTTTATTTTTGCTGAGGATAACATGTGACATTACTTTGTCTTTTGAATTTTACAACAAATCATAAGTTGTAGAGTTTTCTATTGGCTGTTTGTGTGTATATAGGAGTAGTTGCATATTAAAGAAGAAAATATTTGGTCTTTATCATTATTAGGCTGTTATGACACTCTCATTTGATGAAGCTAGAATTTCTTCAAGTTCCAGTAGGGGAAGAGAAGTAGTAATTTAAGATTGAGTCCAGCGTTTACCTCACAAAAAAGAACAGGTTAAGAAACAAGGGAAAGAATATGTCAACTTCTTGAAATCAGTTATCTAAATACTATAGTTGAAATTAGTGCCTGAAAAATTTTCTGCCAATGATTTAGGGAAGTTTCTCCTGGGAAGTTAAGTTGCCTCCTAATTACCACAGAGAAACACACACTCAACTCCCAAAATCAGCATAAATAAGCACATGTAAAATAACAAGAGAAAACTAGTTCCTGATGACATAGGGAAAATGCCTGAAAA
The DNA here is from genome assembly GCA_019455555.1 of Galemys pyrenaicus. Taxonomy (NCBI): domain Eukaryota; kingdom Metazoa; phylum Chordata; class Mammalia; order Eulipotyphla; family Talpidae; genus Galemys; species Galemys pyrenaicus. The sequence goes on along the minus strand of JAGFMF010011647.1, from coordinate 736,519 downwards.
TTGCAAAGTAAAGAATAGAAAGCACAACACACTGGTGTTTTAAGCAGAAGTCTTAGCATAAAGAGGCAGGGCAGTGTGATAAAATAATTCTGCATGAAGAATACTATAAGAAATTTGAAAAAGTACATGGTGAAGTTAAATCTGGAAACAGATTCTTCTAAATTCTGGCAAAAAAAAATAGTAAAAGAAATCTCAGATTAATCTCAAGGAATGGCAAGGTCAGAATAGTTTCTACACCTGCAGCTGTAATACAAGCACCAAGTAATAAAACAGAAAGTAACTCTTCCAAAGAAGAAGCCATTGCAGTAGTCCAGGGGAAGACAATAGGATTTAAAGTTAAAGTAGGAGCTGTGGAGTGGAAAGGATGGGATGAGAGGGAGAAATGCCAGTAAAGTGAAATCAAAATGCTTTGTGTGTTGTTAGAGAGAGGGCAAGAATTAGATTACTCTTGTTTCTGATTTGCATGTCAGGGTTACAATTTTTTAATTCTTTAAAAAATTTGGAAAGCAGAATATGGTACATATTTATGTTGAGAGTCAAGAAAAAGATAAAGTGACTATATTAAATCATAACATTTCAAGAGCAAGTCCAGCAGAAATGTAATTTGAAAATTACCTGGTATATGAAGCTACGGTTAGAGGAATGATAAAGCCCTGGAAAGAGGAGGTAATTAATAAAGAAATGATGAAAATTACCAACTATAGAGAAACAGGCAAAAAGGAAAAATAACAAAACAAAACAAAACAAAACATGATGGAGCAGAGATGGTCCTGGAGGTGGTTTCTCAGACAACATTTGGTGCTGTCTGAGAAAGGGAGGGAAAAGGGGGGTCCAGAGCAAAGCTGGATAGGCAGCACTGGTGGCGAGACTGCTATGAGCTCCTTGGATGTAGCCATTGAAAGATCATTTTACATCTTTACCGGAATATTTTAGTGGAATATAGAAGTGAAAACCAGATTGTTGTGGGTGGAGAGAGCAAAAGTGAGGAACATAAGACAGAAAATATGTTATCTTATAATTTTTTTAATCACATACATACACAACAAAACTTGTTTTCTGAAAATCTAAGGTAATATAATGAGGGAAATTTTTAATATCTGAGGGATTATTTCTTTTGTTACTTCAATACAATATTATTGAATATTTGAGAAATGCCAGTTATTACAAAAAATTTAGATTATACTCTATATATTATGTGATGTTTTTCTTTCAAAATATCAGGACTTTTGGGGTCTCCCTAGTGGTGCAGGGGTTAAAGTCTCAGCATTCTCAAACTATCGACAGCCACTGAGGCTTGTGTTTGACCCCAGGTGAGAGAGCTAACCCACATGGACAACAGACCTCTCCTATCTTGTCCTGTCTGGCCTGCTCCTCCCCTTAGCATTGTATCTAGTGAATCCACCTATCCTGCTCTCCACTGTCCCACTGTCTCTGGTGAATCCTCTAACCTCAACACCTTTGGCCTACAGCCCAGTTATTGTGTGCATAAATAAACAACATAAATCTTAAAAAAAAAATTCAGGATTCCATCCTATGTAAATAAATAAAATTTGAATATAATTACCTCCTTTATCTATTTTCTAATGAATTTATATAACTTCATTATATATTTATAACATATAAATATATAATATTCAAATTTGAATATTATTTATAATATTTAATTACTATCTTTCTTTGTACATATTCTTGCACACACAATGTAAAATAGTTATTTGCTCAGGTAAGACTTGGTCTTTTCCCCAAAATGCTAGGAAGCCTTTATTATTACTTTATACTGGCTCACAGCATCTATAGGGCATACTAACTTGCACTGCTTGTTTGGGTCATAGATGCCTAATTCCAAGACACAGAGCTCCTTGCCTTGCACCTTAGGACTTTCTGTAACTTTAAGTTCTCTATATTGAAACAGCAGTTTCTTAAAATATCAATTAAATAACTTAAAACAACTTAACTAAAGTGGCACTATGCAAAATATATTTTTACCCTTACATTTTAGAGGTGACATCTCAACAAACCACTGGGGTCTCAGAAAATTTATTGAGAATGCAAGTCATTCTATTTTTGCGGGGCAGAGTCCCATGGTTTTTTGGTGTAAGTGTCTGCTGAGTCACACGGACTGTGCTCTATGTCAGCATGAAGTTGTCACCCTAGTGGGACAACAAGGAGTCTGTTGCAGGGTCAGGTAATTAAGTACTCTTGAGGCCTAAATATTAGCAGAGTTGTAAATAAACCTGGGGCAAGAGCACCTAATTTCCCCACAAGTACTGGGCTCTGCCTCTAATGACAAATTTGAGAAAATGAGGTCAGGTATGGGTGAGGTCTAAGCTGAATTAGCTTCACCTCACTGGGTAATATCCTCAGGTGAAATGTTCAGGAAAAGCATTAACAGACTACACAAAATAGGAGAGCAACTGGACCTGCTCTTCTGGATTAGACTGTATTCCAGGTCTTTCTCATTCATTTTCCATATTCCAGGACATATATCATGGACTTTTCCTGTTGTCAGAGATCCAATGAGTTCAGATCAGTGACCCCAAGTTTTGCATATGTGTTGGCATGGTTATGTACTCTGCTTTCATAATTCACAATTCAGCAACTCATAGGATTACACTTTCAATTGATTCAGAGGTTTTTTTTGTTGTTGTTGTTGTTTAACTCTGCTGTCACTAGGTATGTATGCTTTGAGCATTAAACTAGATAGTTCCTAATTCTCCTTCTGTATCTTGAACAGTTAAGGAGTATGAACGTATACTAATTTTAGCTCTTCTGCACTCTTAACAGAATATGCCTACATTTCTCAATATTTGAAGCCATTCTAGAACATCAATAAAAGCAAATTTGATCACTGTATTTTATAGTGGCATATCACAATATTTAAACACAAAAATTTTTGATAACTATTTACTTAAAATCTATAAAAGAAATCATGGAAAATACTAATCCTGTAGACTGATAGAAAAATAGATATAAATGATGTTTTCCAGAGGCAAACTAGACATTCAAGTACCCTGTCAAGTTGATCCAGAATTGCTAGTGCCTCTAAGCATAGGGGCACTAACAAATAAAAGCATCTGTGACAGAATATAAAATGTTGGTTTCCAGTTTTTTTTCTAAATGTAACTTTCCAATTATCTGAAGAGATAAAACAGACTGAGGAAAAACTAGAAGCTATAATAAATACTGGAAAAAACTCAGATATCTTAGATAAAGAAATTATGAAACAGATTATAAAACAACTAAACCAAATTGAATATCTTACTCACGACAGTGAAAACTATAAAATTTGACATGACTAATTTAAAAAACAAACACTTTTATGAATCTGAAGAAAAGAAAAAAAATGAGAACACAATGGAGACATTTCATATCATTTAATTATACTTTTTTCAACAGTTAAAATATTCTACAGTCCTTTGGCATTCAAAAACTGATTAGAACTCTAATTATGATTCCTTTATATTTAATGTCTCTACTATATAGTAGATTATAATATAGTATAAACACATTTTTTTTCTAATTTAATGCTTCTTCAAAACTAGGATTCATATTTTTTCTGAAAAAGTACCCAACATACTCATTTTAAATATCATTTTGCTTCCATTCTTTCTACTATATATATATATTTCTACTTTATATATATAAAGATTTATATATATATAGATTTATTATATATATATATATATATAAAGATTTATACATACAAGAACTATTGTATAGGCCAGAGTGCAGGGGGTGAGAGAATTCACTAGAGACAGAATGGGGAACAGAACAAGCAGTTCGACACTGCTGAGGGGAGCAGCAGGCAAGACAGGAGAGATCTGCTGGGCCATGTTGGTCACCTCCCTGGCCAGGTATCAATGTGTGCTGCAGTGACTATGAATAGCTTCATAGAGCTGCAACTTAACCCCTTGCACCAGCAGGGATGCCCCCTATTGTATCTTAATGGAACTCAGTGTAGAATAATATAGGTTCTTCTCATTCTAGTCTCCATTGCCATCCTTCATGTTTTGCAACATGTTTTGATCATAATAATAACATCAATCATTATTCTATGTGCCATGAACTACATAGTTTCTTTACATTAAATTCCTAAGGATTGTATTAGAATCTAAAGGCAGATTAAGTAACTTGCTTATGGCTACATATTTACTCTTGAGTCACCTTTGGATGGTTTCTTTTGTCCAGATCTCTGACAATTTACCTACTCAAAGTTCCTTGTTCATTTTAATTGTTATAAAACTTTATAAAGATTTCTGTTTTCCTCATTTTCAAATGTATGTACCTTATCAAGTTGCATTATTCTTGCTTTTTAAATCTATTTCTAAATGTATCTTTTGAACAAATAAACACACATATTTTAGAGTACTTTATTTGGCTGTTAAATCTCAGGTTTATTTCATCTGCTGATTCTCTCTCATGTTTACTCTTATTTTACTTTATGTTTCATAACTTAGATAGTAAAGTATTCTTAAGACTTATTTACTTAAAAGATTCTCTTTATTCTCTGAGTTATCTATTTGTTAAATTTCTTAGGAGAGGCATAAAGGAAGTTTTGAAGTTCCTTTTCTTAAAATATTAGTCTATTGTGATATATGCACTTTAAGAATTCTGTGAAAAGATGTCAACATTGAATATTAAGTTACTTAAATAGCACAGTCAATGTGTATAAGAACCATACCAACAACTCGCACAGATTAAACTTCTCATTTCTAGTATGTGACACTTTCTACTGCAAACAAAACCTAAAAAGAGAAGTTCATTTACTTGATATACCACAGACCAAGAGCTGAAAATTATTGACTCTCTCACATAGAATGATCTGCCTTCCCCAGAGTTTCAATTCCAAACTGAAGAGGAAAGTTTTTACTTGGCATCCTAACTTATTTATCAGCCAAAGTCTTGCCAAAAGAAGAAACTAATTTTGTTTGTTGTTGTTTTGGCGGGTGAGAGGAGTAACCAATTTCAATATCCCCAAAAGTTTTATGATATTATGTATAGTTATAATATTCTATTGTATTTCATCTGCACATTAATTTGTTTGGAATGAGGATAAGAGATGTGTTGAGTCTACTTTATCCAACATGTCATCTTAATAAAGAAAAACATTGTTAATATATAGAATTTTATTTTGAATAATCATTTTAATAGTGCTTTTAATGCATTTATGATTCAGTTTCTTTAAATGATATAATTATAAAATATCTAGAACTTCACAGCAAAAATGTACAAATCAAACATTATATGTATTTTAGGTTGAATTAACAGGGATGACACTTCTAGCTATGTTTTATCAAAATCCACAAACAAATCAAGAATAATGGGTGACAAAGAAAGCATTATACTTTAGTGAAAACTGAAAGAAATTGTTTTATTTTCTTGCATATTTCATATCCATTACATTAACTAGGGAGAATGGAATAGTTCCAGAAGAAACTATGAAAATGAATACAGTATCACAACAGAGTGGTATTTGCTGATAATTCATAACACTTAATCAATAACACAGTCCTACAATTGGAGCCACAGATTAAGTGTCTTAAAATTGTTTCCTTCCTCCATTCATTTAGTTCATTTCTCTCCAATTCAATGCAATTCGTTTTGCTTTAAACTTAATTTAAATATTCCTAAAGAAGTATATAATTTCTCTATTTTTCCTATATCTGTAATACAGTTTTTTAATATATAAAAGATAATAATGAAATTTGTTGTTCAAATTCTTTTTCTTTAACTTTCTACACTCTCTGATCTTTGATGATTTCTATGTCAGTTTTTAAAAGTGAAAGTATAGTCTCGTTCAGACCTATTGTCTTTTAGTTTCAGGAACTACTTTATTCCTTTTCAATATCTATTTTTAAATAAGTCTACTAAAACTCATTTTAATCTCCATATTTTGTTTTATAGCATAATTTTATTTTATAGCTTTATTTTAAATGTTTTATCTTCTAATTGTAACTATGCTGCTTGTTGTTATCTGCTGACTTTCATTTTAATTGCTTGTTTTTCTGTATGCTTTGTAATTTTAGATTGCTAGCACATATGCTAAAAAGTGTTGCCTTCTACAGGTATATACCTTAATCTTGATAGCTATACACCTCCAATCTATATATATAGATACATATATATGTATCTATATATATATATTGATTGTGTATATATGTGTGTATATATCAGATACACACACACACAATCTCTTCCCTGCCTTGAATTGCCTGTTTTACTTCTCTGATTAGACTTTTAGTTCTTCATTTGTCTTTCATGCTCCTTAGACATCTATAATAAACCCTTATATGATGACATAAATATGTGCATGCTTTATTCTCCCAACAGACATTGGTAGCTACTAGAATTTTTCAGTCATAAAATCAGTAGTTTTAGTCTACTTAACTTAAACATTTAACTATATATCTGATTTAATCCCTTTTTTAAAATTTAAGTCCAGATGTAGCTGTGGATTTGGTACTTGAAATGAAGAGGGTTTATACTCACATACTAGCCTCCTTCTTCGCTTTTTTCACTAAGTTCATCTGAAGCACTGTGTTGGAAGGAGGAAAGGAGAAAAGACATGAATTTTGTGATTGGCCATTGCAAAGTACCCTTTCTTTTTATTGGAATTTTTTTTTTTTTTTTTTTACCTAATGACTCACAGATTTTTTTACATGGAAGCAACCCAACTGATTTTTCTCATATAGAATGGGCATATAAATTATTTGAATAACTCTATGGGACCTTCTTCATTATACAGTCTTCAGGTGGAGAAGACAATGAGCTATTCCCCTAGCTCAATTTTCGTTTTTTTTCCCTCTCTTTTATATCTACCATCCTGAATTCTTATGATCATGAACACTTTTTTTTTTTTTCCCCAGAAGGAAATCCTAGGAAGACAATTTTGATACATGGTTTAGGAAATTGTATTCACTCATGGACAATGTAGAAATGCAAAGGAACTGCATGCCCTTTTGCTGGCATATCTTACAACTTCTCCCTAGCTATTGCTAGATTGTTCTGACGATTTGGATCAGATACTATTCTAGTCAATTATTATTTTAGTACATCTCTGAGGCAGTAAAGGGAATAAATATCTCTACCTCAAGAATGACTAGCTTCCCCAGAGAGATGATTTCCTTGACCACTGTGCTCTTTCTTTCATCTTTTATAAAGAGTTAGGAATGAATATTATGGAGAGACTTGCTTTTGCTTAAATGGTACAATTCAAACTCTATATATGGTAATTTTGTGGCCCCAAATATTTACCTTTAAATATGGAGTAATTTGTTTCTTTTGTTCTGAAATCTGTGCTTTATTGACAGATTGACATCAGCATGGTATAAGAATATGATGCCAAGGACACTGCTCCTCCAACAAATGCACTGATTCAAAAAAATTCTGACAATTTCTTTTTGTGAGAAAGCCAGAAGCTAGTTGAGAGTTGTCTATACCCTGGACAAGCATGGTACAAAACTCTACCTCATAGGAAAATTTGAGACACTCTCTCACCAGAAATTCTGCTCTGACACAGCACCATAAATTTGGGAAGAAGCACCTTTAGTCTCTGTTTCTCCCTAGAGTGATTATGTGTTAGACTCTGTGCTCCAATTTTCTTGGTATTCCTAGAGTACTGATTTCTGCCTTGGCAATCTTTGAGTGCTAATAAATATTGGCATATTCTAGCCACCTAGGGAAGAGCAAATGCTTTAGAGAGGCAGTCACTATAGCTCCTTCCCAGGTTTAACACAAGATGAGCAGACAAAAATTCCCAGAAAGATATTGAGGACCTTGACTCTGAACTCCAAATTTAAGTCCAAGTCCTGATTACCTTTAGTGAGATAATACCCTACCAGTAATATGAGGCACTACAGTGAGGTTGTTATTCATGAATTATATTAATACATTAGGAACTTATGTAATTTCATAGGCTTTTGGGTTTATTAAGGACATTAGACTTTTGGATCCACATGAGTGAGCATTATAGTTATATTTCAGATATGTTTTTTATTTTTATACTATTATTTTTGCCTACATCAATACATTTCTTTGACCCAATTATAATAACAAGGTTACAACAAAAATAAATGGAATAGTGAATATAAAAGTAATTTTAAAAATAAATGTGTCTAAATTTATTAAAGGATTGAAAAATTTGACAAACTTTTAGCTAGAATAAGGAAAAAAAGATATTAAATAAAATAAGAAATGAAAGAAAAGATATTTAAACTGATGCCACAGAAATGAAAGTAATTATGAGATGACTAAAAATAAATCTATAACAAAAACTAAATGGTCACTGAAGAAAACGTGGTATGTACATAATACAGAGCAACCCTGATATAAAATGGACCACCTGACTATGGTTCCTCACCCATGTGCTTAAATGGTACTTATAAAAAGGCTTAACTGTAGACACACACAACAAAGGTTAACAAACAGTTTATTTACAAAAGATGAGGAAGTGAAGAAATGAGTAACTCAGGGAGAAGAAAGGGAGATAAATCTGTGAATGTATGCCATCAGTTCTGTTGAGGTGGAAATCAAAGCACCCTGGGAGCTGGTGAAAAAACAAGAGGGCCCCAAAGTCCACATGTCTGGTTTTACACCTAACCTGGCTGCTTAAGTCTACCCTCAGATCCCAGCAATTCACCCTTCAGTGATGATGACATTATGAGATTTGTAGCTTTTTGTGTTTGGAATATCTTTGGTCTGGAGTGAGGGGTGGGGGTCCATAAACATGGAGTTCATTCAGGACATCTTTCCCCCCAACACATACAGTGGAATATTATTAGTCTTTTAAAAATGTTGGAAATTCCCAAATGTGACAACATTGGAAAATCTGAAAGGCATTAAGCTAAGTGAAACAAGTAAGTCATAGAATAAGAAATAATTCCTCCTACTTATATTTAATATCAAAAAAAGTCAAGCTCCTAAAATTAGAGTACAGCTGATAGTTGTCAGAGGCTGAAGGAGGATAAAATGGGGAGCTGTTAATCAAAAATAATAAAATTTCAATTATGCAAGATGAATAAGTTCTGGGTATCTATTCAACACATTTTACTAAGATTAACAATTCTATATCGCATAGTTAAAATTTTAAGGAATAAATCTCATGTTTAGTTGTTTAACCAAGAGAAAATAAAATGCACACACAATTTTTATTTTTTTTCAAGTTTAAAATCAGAAAACTAAATTTCATTAGACCTGTTTCAAATCGTTATCTGTAGATTCCATGTCAGGGGCAACAGTTATTATATTAGCATGTATTATTATTGTGGTACCTAAAATCTCATGGTATTCCCACAATAGATTATAGCTTCTAAGAATTCATTGAAAGTCACAAAGTAGTTCCGGAATAAATAAAATCTAATAGTAATTTTAAATAATAATAACTCAAAATAGGAATAGTAAAAATATATAATAAAAAACACTTAAGATCATAAATTGATCTTTAAAACACTATCAGTGATATAGAAATAAAACATAAAGTCAGTATAACTTAAGAGTAGTTGTAAGTTTTTTAGAAATTCATTTGATCATATTTTGTGGCTATAACCTATTCTTGCTTCGAGAATTCCTCAGTGACTACTCTAATTCTTTAGCATATATTAGAAATTGACAACTCATTAACAGCTCATTAGGAATGCTGTTAACTGTGCAAAAGAAATACATTCTGCACCACAGACTTGTACTTATGAAATCTATTGAAATTTGGACCTAACTCAGGTTTTCAGGGACAATAAATATTTCTCCTTTGCAACAAAGAAAAAAATAAACAAACATATAAATGTATGGTCAAAAGAATCCTCCCAAAGTGATATATATCAAAAGATATACAATGTGACTTACTTTGTTTTGTGTTACTTTTTCTTTGCTAATTTTCAACTGTCTCAATCTCTACTCCCTTCCAAAAACACTCATTCATGTTTCATAATTATAAAGGCATGTCATTTAAACTTTGGAGATTATTTGGAACCATTTGTTGATAGAATAAGCCAAATCACTTTTTATGAATACACACACACACACACACAGATTAAATTATCTCAAAAATTTAAAAAAAAGTCCAAATTCTTGTTTGTGCCTGATTTTAACTAATTGAATTAATCTATAATTTAAACAGGGGATGGAGAAATTAAACAATGGTCCATGGACTAAATCCAGTACAGTACAGAAACTTTATTGAACACAGCCACACTTAGTTATTTCAAAATAATCTATGCCCATTTTCTATCTATAATGGTAAAATGGCGTAGTTCGAAAAGATAATATATAATCCATAGTGAAAAAGTTACCATTTGATCTTTACTATTTCGATGATCACTAGTTAGACTAAGTTTTTGTTTACTTATTTTTTTTTCATGTCATTTGTTTTATGTAATACCATATAAATAAAGGGATTATGTCTTTGACTGGAAAGTCCACCAAACTGGACACCTTTAACTGCTTATCTTTAACATAGAGCTTTGGGCACCTTTAAAACTTTAGCTTTAAGTAAATTATAGATAACCTATAAAGATTGTTACTATTGTTTTTACTTTCTCTCTTTGTTATTATATCAGGAATTGGATGTCTCAGGTCACAACTGCAGTGCACAATAAGAGTACTTCAGAATGTCTTCAGCCCCTAGTTTTCTAGTGTAGTCAAAATTTAAACTCACTCGGTCATTTTGTGAATTTTCCTCATTTCACAATTTATATATCTGTTTGAGCTACAGAAGTATTGGGAGGACTGGTTATAGATTGTGAGTACTCTTTTCTAATTTGATAATTGCTCTTTTATCTAAATTCACTTGTTAATTCACATGGAGATGTCAGTGGTATCCAACCATGCTTTGAACTTTGCTCACAGATAGAGTTTATCATGAAACACTACCCTGTTTTTTTCTTCAGGCCTTTTTTTTGTCTATTGGATAATATTGTTATTTCAAAGTCATCCTGGGAATTCATTACTCTCTGCTCTGCACTACTCTGTGGTTGAGAAATCTCTGTAGGTTCCACTGAACTTTTCTTGCTCTAAAATGTTTCATCTCAGTTCTCCGAGGCTCTACCTAAGAATCAGTAACCCTTTTCTAGAACATGCTAATACCTTACAATTCCACTTGCCTCCCTCCATACAATATGCAAAAGAAATCCCTACATTTCTCCAGTCCCATTGTGCCAATACATTTGTTTTTGCCAATTATTTTTTAAGAAACAATGATGTATTTAAAAGAAATTTGAAGGAAAAGCATATATTAATTTATCTTGCCACATCTCCCTGAAAAAAACAAAACAAGGAAAAAAAATAACAAATAAAAATCTGTCAAGTTTTCTGAGATATTATTTCCATACTCTGCTTGTTCTTGTCATCTCAATCTTAATCAAATATTATTTTTCTATATCATTATCACTTAGTGTAGGAATATATCAATTAGTCTAGGTTAGCTTAGGGGTAAGACCTAAACTCAGGAGTATATTGTTGATATCTAAGGAGATAAATATTTATAGCATTTCAAGGGATATATCCACTGCAAGTTAATGGAGGCAACTGTGCACAAAGTTATTCATAGCCATGGTGTGATGGAGGTTTCATCATTTTGACATTGCTTCTTTGAAATTTGATCTTTTTCTTGTTGTCACAAAAAGGAAAAAAAGAATCTAGAAAACAACACAGAGTGTGTTTCTCTGGCTTAACCAAATGTGAAATATATCAGTTCTATTCACTTAGCATTGATTAAAGTTAGCCACACAATTCTACTTAAGTATAAATAGAATGAAAATGCTCAGACAGGAGAAATTTGAAGTGAGGATAGTAGTATTTCTAACACAGGGACTATTATGTGATGATAAGGTTCTGTTCTAACAATTTTGTGTAGGGAATGGGGTATCATACTTTCAAACTATCTGTTAAAGCTTATCACAGTGCAAGGGGAAAATTCTCTTTGAAATAAAGACAATACTTTAAGGAAACCAGTGTACATAGATAAAAGCAAGTGAGGCTATCCCTTTATTTTAAAGAAAACAAATAAAAGTGCATCCAGGCTTTCTCTTGTAATGTGGTCCACAAAATGTAACCCTAAAAAACAAGTGTAATTTAATTTTATTCCTATACTTATATAGCCATAATGGAAAGATAAAAGATTTATACAATGAAAAGTTAGTTTTCAGGTTTTGCTTTTACCATGTTACTGAAATATATTCTTCAAAGTAAAAACTTAAAAAATATACACATTTTAATAAATAAAGCTATATAAATTTCCTTCATCTTTATTGAATCTACACTAAATAAATTGCATGTATGACAAAAAAAGTCAATTCTAAATTTAAGGAATATATTGGCATATTGTGTGATTTCAGTTAAAAATTTTCTTAGGGCCTCCCTGGTGGCACAGCGGGTTGAGTGCCACACTGTGAAGCATCCACTGCACAGCAGTGCGAGTTCTTCATCTGGGACTAGGGAGGGGACCCACATGGCACTGCAGACCTCTCCTGCTTTGCCTGCAGCAAACCTCAGCAGTGTATTTCAGTCTATCTGACTGTTCTGCTCCCCATTCTGTCTCTGGTGGATCCTCTTACTTCCAGTGACTCTGGCCTATACCCAACTCTTGTATACATAAATAAATAAATCTCAAAAAATATAAATAAATGAATAAATAAAAAATGAAAATTTTCTTAAATGAGAAGGAAAGGATAAAATTTCCTGTGCTTTAAAAAATTTAGTAATTATGTATGTGCATGTACACACATAAATTTCATTTGGGATAGCATGGTTTTAAAAATAAAGCAATCAAAAGAAAAAAATAAAATGAAAAGCAGTAAAATTAAGCTTTATTTTAACACAGGATAATTTTCTGATGTACATGTTTAAGCTAATGTGCTTATGTATTGATCTGAACAAAAAGAAAACTAATGATTTTTATAAGGCAATTATTTTTGTGGGTGTTAAAAAGTAAAAACAATTTTATAAATAAAACTGTATCTGGAGTTATATAGTATAGTTCATTCAATCATAAGCCTACCACAATATGATAAAAGCTATTTACTTGAAAGAACATATAAAACAAATAGATTTGAGTCAGCAAACATGTTACATGGCTGTGAAGTCCTAATTCACATCTATTCATTAGTTCCCCCATCAAGTAAACTGAAGTTTAAATTACTATCTTCAAAGTTTAATTTATTTTCCTAGTCATGCAGTTAACCATATTTATAGAGGGCTGACAATTTAGGAAGGAAAAGTGCTGATAGAAGCATCAGCATAAGGAGAAAGGACCAAAAAAATACATGGATCTCTACATAAAATGCTAATGTTTTTTTAAAGCTAGTTTTTGTTTTATTTTATTAAAGATTTATTTATTTATGCATACAAGAGCTGAAGTACAGGCAAGAGTCGCTGGAGGTGAGAGGATTTACCAGAGACAGAATGGGAAGCAGAACAGTAAGCCTGACCGAAACACACTGGTGAGGGGAGCAGCTGGCGAGCTAGGAGGTAGGAGAGGTCTGCAGTGCCATGTGGGTCCCCTCTCTCGTACAGGATCGAACTCACGCTGCTGTGCGGTGGATGCTTCACAGTGCGGTGCTCAACCCGCTGCGCTACCAGGGAGGCCCAAAATTTAATGATTTTTATAAAAATACATCATTATATATTTTAACTTTGGGGATGCTAGCATAGCAATTTACTTTCAATTGTAATTTTTCTTTTTGGTTTAATTATATACATGTATTTAATATAGTCATATATTCTTAGTTAAGTAGACTAAAAATAATTTATTTTTGCATAGAGAAACTGGGGTGTAAGCCAGCGAGGCCTATGAGGATTCACCAGAGACAGAGTGGGGAGCAGAATAGGAAGACTGAATGAAAAACACTAAGGGGAGCAATGGGCTAAATAAGAGGTTTGTTGGACCTAAGTAAGTTGATTTAAGCTTAATTTGAGGAAACAGAATATTCTTAGCCTGTGATATGTCCTCCTTAATTTTACATAAATAAAAAAATAGATGCATTTATTTTATGACAATTGTGTGTATGTGTATGCACAAATAGTTTGAATGTAAAAGATTAGTTCACAAATTAAAGATCACTTAGCAGTCATGCAATTCAAACCCTTATCTGATAAAAGAATCTCTCTGTACAATACATCCCTTGGAGTTAGGTCATTTTATACTTACTTGCTTCCAAAGGGTAAAAAAAAAAAATGCTACATAATTATATAAGTCTCAAATGACTTTAACTTCATAAACAAGATTCCTAGATTTGCTGCTGCCTAGGAGTTCACTTACGGGGACAGAAGTTCCATCTAATCAGCATATGTGAATAAGTGCAAGTGGAGATTATACAGATGAAGAAATTAAATGTGACTGCAAATGTACTAAGGCCTCAGACAATGAGATGGAGACCTCTAGAGCTAGGATTATTGTTCCTCAGAGTGATCCTGTCTTCAGACAGATATTATTCTTTATACCACTGTATTAACAAGTCATTGTATTATGGTGCCACTGGCATCTGGATAGAGAACAATTTAGTGGTGAACTATCAGTTTTCAACTACCTATCTGCTGGGACAATGAATGCTTCAACACTGAAGGCTGGATCTGTGTGAAATGCCAAAAACTTTACTCCGTCCAGCCTTTGCTCTGTTCAGTGAAAATTTCATCTTATAAAATAAAATATTCAAACACTTCTACAAGATTTTGATTGATCCTTACCCCAAGAAAACTTTCAAGATTATTGGGGTAAACTACAACCCGACCTTACCACCTCGTCACTGTTGTTGGAACAAAGACCTTCAGTCTCTCAACTCCTTCTCATCTAAGATTTCCCTTAATTCAGGGTAGCATCTCTGTGGGAGGATGGTTCAAAACTTCACTTCTAAGGGCAATAATCAATTTTATATTGTCCAATTTTTACTAACTAATCTAAGAGATGCTTCAAAGAATTAAAATTTGAAATCAACCAATCCCACTCCATATCCCCAAATTTTAATAGTAGTCAGGTTTCCTGTTGATGATTATCCTAGATATCCTAAAGTATCTATTTTAGACAGATTAGTTTCTTTTCTTGACTTGTGGTTTCTTGGTATGAGATGTCTGAACTAAAATCTTCCAACATAATCCTAAATTGCTACAACTATTCCTGTGTCCCTTGGTAAATCATCTCTTTAAAAATGAATACCTCTTATCTCATAGGATTGGCATAGAAACATCATTTTCCCTAAATTTTTACCTATTGGCTCTCAGACCTAAGTTTTTATCTATTGGAACCCTAGTACTGCATTATAATGACTAACCAAGGATGTAAAATTCAAATAAGCACCTTATTCTTATAACATAACCTCCAAGTTGACACTTCAGTTCTGTCTTTACAGGTTATGTTCTGCTCTATCAGACCAAAAGTGGTTTATATGATGTTTGATATAACCAGATCTCACTGACAACTACTTACTTACTTTATTATAGTCTTACATACTTTTAGTCTGATGTTACATGGAACTGCTCTGAAAATCAAACACTTTCTAAGCACTTTGCAGTTATGGCTATGTTACTTAGAGAAAAAAAAACATATTAGGAACAAACATGGAGTACAATTAAGATAGGAGGGTTTAAGAGGTCCAATAGGCTGATTGGCCTTCTTGAGGGAAGCACAGTATGGGAGGATAAGTATTGGTCTCTGTTGCAGGCAGTTTGGATATTTTGCCATAGAAACACCTTTATCATCCTTGTTGACTAGAACCTACAACACAGTTTCTGTATGTATCTACATTCTCTCTGCCATGGTTATTCTACCTTCTTGTTGTGCCAGAACCCTAGATCAATGAGAAAGGCTATGGTAGAGTCATAGTTCTGATTTTTTAGTTGTTTAGTGCCTCTTTCATGGTGGTGATTCTTAATTTAACATGCAACACAAGGATCATTACAGTCTGTGAATTCTAGCCCACACATCTTCTCAAAATCCCTTTGTTCCTCGTAGTTTAATCTTTTGAAAATCTACTATTTCTCTACTACAATCTTTCTATAATCTAAACCATTCATTAATCTGTAAATACATATTCTTAGCTCTGGTCTTTTTTTTTTAATGAAGCATAAATGACAAAGAATATCACTGGATATTTGGGTAATACCTGTAATTGTTGTCTTTCTGGAGCACACATAGATTATTATGCAGAAATCCCCCATTTTTAATTGCAATCACTGAGTCAAACTGTCTTTTAACCAAACTGGCCTATTCCTCCTCAATGTATTGTTCATAAAACACACACAACCTTTATGTGTTCATTGGTATAAGCTAAAGGAAAGTCACTGGTGCAACAATGTCTAATGACACTGAGTTTTGCTTGTGTACATTGGGGTTCTCATTTTCAATCCTTGGCATATCACTCTATCTTAAAATGGATTGCTGTTGAGCAAGTGGCTTGGTGGCCCTGACAAACTGTCTGGTTGCACATTCAGCTGATGTCTTATAGTTAGATGCTTTTTTTTTTAAGACTTAGAAACTCTCTAGTAGCTCTTTTAAATGGTATAATTCAAATGGCTAGATCTGTTGCAAAGTCCTTTTTCAACTTTTAGGCTCACTTAAAACTGGCAGCTTCCACATCACTCAAAAAAATGTGTTGAATCTACATTCCCAAATGTGAAATTGCCATTGTACTCTTGCCACTCTAATTTTGCTACTCGTTACAATAATTATGCTCCAAATCCCTTGCTTCTGAAGATAAGCATCACCCGACAGCTTCTAATATTTTGGGAGCATATCATCCTCATTGCCTTCCAGGACCCCACTTCTGTTACAACATTATCTATTCTCAGTCTTGACTTGCAAAGAAAATTCAATCCTGTGTATTCTCTGTGATACTGTTATCTCTTTCTCCAGCAGAATTTCTACTGCTTTGATAGACCAGTGTCCTTAAACTGCTCCTAATATCCAGGGAACATAGTCAGTTGGTGAGTGATCTATCTATTCCTTTCTCTGAATCTTTCAGTCCTTTTTATCCCACTATTTACTAAATTATTCTCTCCAAATCATCTCATTCCAAGCTTCCAGAGTTATCCTAGCAGTGTATAAGTATAGTTTCTTGTGTTTTTTACTAGTGTTAACCTTGCATCAAGAAGAGAAATTCCAAAAAGTCACCCTTATATGAATTTATATTCCACTCCCCATGATCTAGTACCATTATAAAACAGAGAGGTGTACCTCTGAACCCCCAAACCTGCCTGCTTTAAATAGTTTCTGCCATCTGCCATCTCTATATAGGTTGCCACTGCTTTAGACTTAACTTTTGTTTTAATTGAGATATACTTCACATAGAACCTGGTATAAGTTTAAGTCATGTATTGATTCAAAGCATTAATATATTGTGAAGAATTATCATTATTTATATATTACAATAGGATTCTTATAATATTGGTCAGAACATTTACCAGGTTACATAATTATTGTTCTTTTTGTTTTAGAAACAATGCAGTTTTAGTTTCTTAGCAGTTTTGAAGTTTATAATATCACATTGTATCTATAATCACTAGGGTAAGTACTAGATCTCCATGACTTATGCATTTACTGGTTGCAACAACTTAGCTTTATTTTCATACCTTTTGTCTACATTCTCTTTCTACAGTATGATTGACTTCAGCAATAGTCAACTAGTTCCACAGTCCTACATTAACAACTTCTGAATTTCTAACTGGTTTTGCTTCCACCAATGTAGTTTCTTATCAAGATCACCATAGGTATCTGCTGGTATCTACTTATCAGCTATGACTATCTTTTTATTGACAATAAGCTGTTTAGATGGCCAAACTTAAAAATATAATTTTTGATGTTGTCTTTTTTTTTAGGTTTTCATTTATTTATTTTTGCATACAAGACCTGGGGTGTAGACCAGAGGTGCAGGGCTTGAAAGGATTCACCAGAGACAGAGTGGTGAGCACAACAGGCAGATCTACTGAAATACATGCAGAGGGGAACCATGGGAGAGACAGGAGATGTCTGCTGCATGTGTCTGTTAGCTACATGGCAGGGGATCAGACTCAAGCCATAATAGTGATAGTGTCAGACTTAATCTGAAGGCCACCTGGGAGGTCCCCAACATTGATTGTCTTGAGTTAAGTTTCCAGGAGAAAAATGTGAGATAGGTATTTGATTATAGGGACTAATTATAGGCACCTTAGTAAATAATCCCTGCTGGAAAATGATTAGGCATAAGGAAGAATTAATGTGAATCAGTCACAGAAGAAAAAATCCTCAGTATAACTTGTAAGATCTGAACCTGGGTTTGTCATTTGTAATTGTCAAAACTTGAAAAATAGCTGGGTTTCTATTCCCTCATATATAGAATGGTCTCTATATTCCTGCTATATAATGTGACCTGAGCATGGGGTATAGCACAATATTGGATGAAACAGCACACTTTGTACATTTTTAGCAAGCAATGCATTTAGAGTGGTCATCAAAAAAAAAAAAGCTTTCAGAAGCTGGGAGACAAATGCCTGCTTAGGAGTCCTGATTAGTATATCACATAGTTCCTATTCCAAATTCTAACTTTCTTATTTACATTCCAAATATTGTACACTATATTGTATCTTACAAACACACACACACACATACCATGCACAGTCACAGTGACCTCATTTATAACCTATGCAGGATACCAAGTAACTAAGAATAGTTTACATCACCTACTTCCACCTCTTTGCCCTTTCATTTTCTGTTAGGTTCCTTTCTCTTCTTTCTGAAGCTATTCCCCTACCTGACACAACTGTAAAGGTCTAGCTCTATATTATCAAAGATTTTAAAAGTTAGAGAATGGGTAAATCCACAATCTCTTATAATTTCAGAGGCATTCTTATACATAGTGTTTTATCCCCTCATGATTTCTCATTCTAAATTAGAAACATGGAGTACTTATATAGAAATTGAGAAAAATTCAAAGTTGAAAATTTAAGAAAACTTAACATATAAAAAAATTTCTTGAAATCATTATAATATTGAAGTCTCACAGTATATATGAATTCAAAGAGTTACAATAAATCATACCTTTTTATTAAAAATATTTTCATGAACAGAATAATTTGTTTCTAACAGTTCACAAGCTTCTGCTGTTTTTATACAATCTGAAGGCTGTATCATCTTTTAATGTCAATGTAGTTAGTTGCCATAGAAATTATAATGATGTCACTCACTATTTAAATCTGGAAATAAACAGCAGGAACAGATGGGCATTTGAAAATGAAGGGCAGAGTTTTAATATGAATGTGCTTGAAAACAAAGAACAACAGGTCAAAAATCAAATGCAAAAATGAATTTACCTGTTCAACATTCAAATTATTACATATTTCTCTAGTAATTTGTCCAAGTTCAAGGACTGGAATGAGAGACATAGAGACAGAAGATGGGAAGACATTGTTGGACAGTGAAGATTGAAACAAAACTTTCTCTCAATGGGATGAATTCATCATAGTTGCAATATAGAGTCATAAATGCCCAGTAATACCATGTAAGGATGGGACTGAAACTGATGAGAGAGGTATGTACTTATTCTGAAAAAGAAGCTGGGGAATGTTTGATGACAGTCTAAAATAAAAAAAAAAATAAAATAGTGATATGTGTAAGGACAGATAGCATATTTGACATCATGGGCAGGGAATTAAAAAAGACACATAAATCTAGGTCTAAAGTGGCAACAAAAAAAAAGTGCTTTCTTTTTTTTCTTTTTTGTTAATTGTGGTAACACTGGTTTACAACACTGTATATTTTTGAATATACTCTTAGTTGGGAAACTGTACTGAATAAATTTTAAGTTGGTGATGGGAAATGGGTATTAGGGTTTCTAGAAATAAATAATTAGAATTAAAAAATAAATAAAAAGGATAATAGACTGTTGGCAAATGAGGTAAGTTTAATTAACAGTAGTTTGCTTTTTAAGGTTAAAAGTTTTAAAAGTAGAGAAATTTGAAACACAGCATAATTACTAATAAATACTAATATACAAACACAAAGAGCATGAAAGAAAATTAAAAAAGATAAAAGGAGATAAAAGGAAGATTAGGAATGAGGTAAACATACTGTATCTATTATGGTGAGACAACTAGGTTAAAAGTTATTTCAAAAGAGAAATATATTAGTAATTATCTGGTGCTATTGACCAAGAAATAAACAAAAAGTATGACACAACTAGATTCACTTAAAAGTGGCACTCACATTACAACTGATATCATTAATATTATAATTAAATTACATTATGAATAATTTCAGGAAAGATACTTTGAATATGTAAAATGAGTACACAAATTACTAGAAACAATATATTGTGCCAAAAACTATTAGCTTATCACTTAATCAATCTCCTTTTCTTGGCAAAAGCTAGATCAAGTATGATATATGGAAGAGTGATGTGACTGAGTTCCAGTAAATTAAGCAAGATGAAAGTGAAGTATTACATTTCCAGGTTGATCTCAGAAGGTGCTGCACAGTCTTCTATGGTTCACTTACATCAACCCCATACATTGTAGTTGACAAGCCACATAGAAAATGCTTGGGTCTCTCAGGTCACTGATTAGAGGAGAACCACCTGACAACCACAACCATCCATTCACAAGCTTTACACACACAATGAAATAAGTTTGTATTTTATTAAGATAGTGAGGTTCTAGTATTTAACTGTGTTTTTTTAAAAACCTTATTGGAGTATAATCGATACTTACTGTAGTCCTGGATGCCTCAGAAATGTGGTCAGGTTAGAAGGGTTGTTTTTCTTTTTTGTTTTGTTTTGATTTTGCATAGAAGAACTGGCCTGTAGGTCAGAGGTGCGGGGGTGAGAAGACTTACTAGAGATAGAGTGAGGAGCATAATAGGGAGATTGACTAAAAAACTGCTTTGGGGAGCAGCAGGTGAGACAGAATATGTCTGCTGTGTATTATGTGTTAGCTCCGTGGCCACAGATTGAATTCAGGCTGTAGCAGTGGTACTACTAGGTCAGCAGGGAGGCCCTCAAAGGTTGGTTTTAATGTTTGTATTTGTCTAACACGTTGTTTTCTCTATATCCCATATATAAGTGATGCCATTCTGTATATATCTTTTTTTTCCTGCCTTATTTCATTTAGTATAACCCAAGAAGGAATACTTTTAAACTCATTTTACAATACTAGTATAACATAAACCAAACCAGATAACACCAGAAGAAAAGAACATTATAAACAATACCTATAAAACAATGCAAAGTCCTCAATAAAATGCTAGTAAACCAAATTCAACAATACACTGAAGTAATAATATACCTGATATTTAACCTTTAAATATCTGTGATACTTTTTAAAATTTACTTTCACATGTATGTTAGTATCACAAACTATAAAGTAAATACCATGCTTCAATAGAGTAGTTGGAAATAAATTACATAAGAAAGAACTATTCAAAGTTCATTTGTTTTATTAGTGAATTCCACTGGGAGCAAAGAAGAAATTACTTTAATAATACACAAAAACCTAGAGAGAATGAAATACTATTTACATTCTCTAACTCATTTTAGAAGGCCAATAAAGCTGTGATAAAAAAAAAATCCAATAAGGACACTATCTAGATTTAAAACTATATTGTAATATCTTCCATGAACATAGATTTAACACTTTAAAAAAAAAGAAACTAAAATATTGGTAAACTAAAGCATCAGTCAACTTACTTAACCTGAGAGATGGCTACCAAAAATTTGAATCCAGTATTATAGTAACCAGTTAAATGAGGTAATCAGTGTGCTCATTAACTTGACTGTGGTAATAATTTCAGTGTACATCTATGTTAAATTTGTTAAGTGAATATTTTCTGAAAATTTAAAGGAAAAGACTTTAACGGAAATCATTTTAATTGAACATTAAACCAGAAGCTGTAGCATGTGACAAGAAAAGAAAAAATGTACTCAATATATAAAGAAAATATGTTTATGCAGATGTGTAGGAAATTCAGAGAACCTAAAGATAAATTTAAAATATTATCAAGAGAGTTAAGCAAGAATTCTCAACATAAATAAATATACCTGATACTTTGTTTCAATATACCAACTAACCAGGAAAAAGGAGCTATTAAACAAATAAAATATCTATCTGACAAAGTAAGGATTTAGAAATAAATATAACAAAATATACTTAATGCGTATATGAAATATTTATAATATTGTTTATGCTTATTTTTGAGAGACATTATAAAAGACCTAATTTATCAAAACAATAGAGTCCTAAATAAATGAGTGTATGATAGTTATAAATGGTTACATCTATAACAGATGTTAATTTCAACAAGCCCTATGTTGTAATATACATTTTTAGAAACTTAAGTCAATTTTCATGTTTAAAAATGAAAATTAGTCTCTTATAGCTAAGAAGAATAAGGTGAAAAGTTTTTCATTGTCAAGATTATAATAATGCTCTGATATTTAAGTTATCCTAGCATTGTTACACATTTAGCAAATAGACAAATGGAACTAATATAGAAAAATAGTAATGTACTGATGTTTGATATATTATTTATAATAAGAAAGTAATGTGGAAAAGAATAACTTTTCCATGAATGGTTCCAGAATAAAAAAAATTCAAGCAAAGGAATGAAAAGAATGAAACATGAATGTCTTTTTC
This sequence comes from Galemys pyrenaicus, assembly GCA_019455555.1. Taxonomy (NCBI): domain Eukaryota; kingdom Metazoa; phylum Chordata; class Mammalia; order Eulipotyphla; family Talpidae; genus Galemys; species Galemys pyrenaicus. The sequence goes on along the minus strand of JAGFMF010011647.1, from coordinate 713,938 downwards.
CACTTCATTAGAACATTAATATTAGAAATAATAAAACTAAGTGGGAAAAGCAAAAATTTATGTACCCCTAGTGTGGTTTATAGCAACACTATTCACAATAACTAATTCATGGTGTCAGCATAAATACACATCAATGGATGACGGGATATAGAAATTGTGGTATATATATTCAATAAAATACTACTCAATATTAAAAAAATGAAACTGTGCTTTTATTTTTTTTTACAATATGGATAAAAGTTGTAGTGCTTATAATATTTGAAATAAGTCTGAAAATAAAACACAATTACAAAATGGTTTCATTCATTTGTAGAAAGTAAGTAACTAAAGAAAAAAAACTGGCAAAACCTAACAAAATAGCTTAAGACTTTGTGAGAAATATGATGGTTACCAGATGGGGAAAATGGAAGAAGAGAGAGAGGAAGAAATGAGATGGTGCATTGGCACTGGGCCTTTGGTGGGAGGTAAGCAAAACATTAGTATATATCAAGATATGAAGCTGTACTCCAGAAATGATATAGTGGGGGATATAAATGGTAAAATAATAAAATGTGACTGGAAAAAAACACCACAAATGAGTGATTCCATTTATACAAATATTTAACTTCTGGAAAAATAAAGTGACTTTTTTTCTGATGCATTTTCAGGTTGGAAAACTGTAAAGACACACATGGAAGTATTAAGTCAGGTAACAGGAGAGAGAAGATGAATTTTCAAGGGACATTCAGAGGCTCCTAGTGTGTTGACACAATTTAATTTCTTTACTTGACTAGTACTTATATGTGCTTTATTTTATAATTATTCATTATACTATGAAAGTGTCATGTCCTTCTAGATATGAGTGTTAGACTTCACAGTAAAATGTTCATAAGATAGATATCATCAGCCTTATTTCAGTTCAGGCAGCTATAACAAACTACCATAGACTAGGTTCCTTAAACAACAGACATTTACTTCTGATGTTTCTGGAAGCAACTCATCCAAGGTCAGAGTGCCAACATGGCTAAGTTCATGGTGACATATCTCTTCCTTATTATGTCATCATGTGGTCTTTCATTGTTTGTTACAGGCAGAGAGAGAGAGAGAGAGAGAAATAGAGACAGAGAGAAGAAACTGATAGAAAATATCATGTTTCTTACTCTTTATATAGGGGTATTAATTCCATCCTGGGAACTCTTCCTTCATAAACTAATTTATTACCCCATATATTTACCTCCTAATGTCACAATAAGGATTAGAGTTTCAACATACAAATTCTGGTGGACATATTCAGTCCATAGTACCCTTAACATCATGCAAACACACACACACACACACAATTAGGGATCCTGGAAAAGAGACTGTTTCTAAAGAAAAAGTTTATATATATATATATATATATATATATTACTATTTCTAAAGAAAAATCTATATTTATATATATATTACTTTTTCTTTAGAAATAATCTATTGTTTCTTGTTCACTTGAAAGCATTACACTGAGATGTGTCTTAATGATAATACTGTATAAACTGATATTTTTTTTTTACATTTTAAAAGAACAGGTTTATTAGGAAAATGAAAGGGGAAGAAGACACAGACACAAGTGGGCAGATATAGGTGTCTGCATTTAATGATTTTTTTTTTTTAAAGGAACTTACACTGAACAAGTATTCTCAAAGTGTCTCCCCAGACTGGAAACACTAGACTTGCTTGGGAACTTGTCAGAAAGGGAAGTTTTTAGCCCAGCAACATCTTCCTGATCAAAATCCCTAGTGTGGAGTTTAGCAATTTAAATCATATTTAAATAATTACTAAAAACTAAAAATTTAATCCAATGTACCTAGAGATCCAAGAAAAAGAATGTCAAGTACTACCTTAAAAAGTCAAAACCCAGGGCCTCCCTGGTGGTGCAGGGGGTTAAGCAAATCACTAAGAAGCAGACCACAGCAACTGCAGCACTAGTTCAATACCTGCCCCTAGCAAGGGAAGTGATGACCCACATGGCCTGGCGGACCTCTCCTGCCTCACCAGTTGCTGCCCTGGGCAGTGTATTTCTATTGATCTGCCTGTTCTGTCCCTTACTATGTCTCTAGTGAATTCTCTCACCCTCCATACTTCTGGCTTGTACCCCAGTTCTTGTATGCAAAAATAAATAAATCTTTAAAAAAGGGTGTCAAAACCCAGTTGAACCCTGGGTTCTCTATAGTAACACTTGATGTTCAGGTAAAAAATGTAATTAAATTTTCCAAGTCCATTTTAGTTATGATGATTCAATGTTAAAAATAATATACCTCAACCAGCTTTTAAAATGGAAAGGTCAAATATTAAAGAACATATATTATTGTGTGAAAAAATAAAATAAATGGTTCATTTAGGCCACCAATAAATAATGCATAACAGAGAGCTTATAAGTAGAGAAGCTGTGAATAGAAAGACTTGGTGGGATCAATCATCCTGATTAAATGTAAATCTAAATTTGAATGTGAAATTTGTTGTAAACAAAATATAATAGTATGATCCATAAAAATATAAAACAATAATATACCTAACAAAAGTGTCAAGAAGGAAAAGTAGGAAGAAATATATGGACAATATTTTCCTTATATTTCAATACTTAAAATAAGCAGGCATAAGTATTTATAAGGATAATAATTGATAATAAAACAACCTTTAAATTCTCAAAAGTACAAAATGTTACCATGAAACAAAGAAAAAATAAAATATAAAAACATAGCAAAAATTACTTAAAGGTTGTGAAACTTTATTATTATTATTTTTTAAGATTTATTATGCATACAAGCACTGGAGTACAGGCCAGAGGTGTGGGGGGTGAGAAGATTTACCACAGACAGAGTGGGGAGCAGAACAGGCAGATCAACGGAGGTACACTGCTGAGGGCAGCAGCGGGCACAGCAGGAGAGGTCTGCCGCGCCATGTTGGTCCCCTCCCTGGCCGGCAGCAGGGATCGAACTCATGCTGTAGTGGCTGCGGTTTGCTTCATATTGCATTGCTTAACCCACTGCGCCACCAGGGAGGCCCAGGTTGTGAAACTTTAAAAACAGGAAAAAAAAAAAAAAAATGGTGGCTCTATGACCATAATACTACCACAAATAAATATATATATGGGATATATGGGATAAATGTATCCTGTTAAATATTTTAAATAGAATTATAATTTTAGATTACTATAAATTCATAACACAGTGACTAAAAATGATTGAAATTAAAAGATTTTTGCAAATATAATCGATACATATATAAAGGAAGCAGTTTGAATTCAAGGTAAAAGTAATACATAAGGAATAAAAGGGGGTACAAAAATGTAGTAACTATGAATAAAAGAAAATGTAATGTATTATATAAAAATTCAAACACTATAAGAAATAAAGGGCGAAATAGAGTAAAATACATGAGAGAAAACGATAACTGGAATGTATAAAAAAGCCCAACAGTCATATTGATACACTTGACCTAATAGTTGGGTTATACTCATATTATTTGAAAACAAATCATTAATCTATCAAAGAGTAAATAGAAATAAAAAGGTATATATTAGAAAATCAAAATGTCAATCCAAAAGTAAAGTGATGTTCTCTGATCAAAATGGAAGAAGGTAGTGCAATAGTGAAAAATGGAACCCCCGAAATAAATGAATTTCTTTAAAAATAGCAGACTAACAATTATTAAATTAAGAGAGTAAAACATAGATTGCAAAAGACAGATAGTAATTGCAATGAACATTGTAGCACTATTCACAATAGCCAAGATAGGGAAGCAATCTAAGTGGCCAAGGACAGATATGTGCATTAAGAAGATGGAATGCCACTCAGTTATAAAAATAAATAAATGAACTGTTGCCTTTTGTAATGACATACATGGAACTAGGGGTGATAATACTAAGAAAAGTAAGAAGGAGAAATACAAATACCAGATGGTTTCATTTTTTTGTGTGGGATATAGAAAAACAAGACAAATGTCAAATATAACCAAATCAATTGCAAATCCTAGAAATCTCACTGTAGAATTGATGTAACAGTGCAGGAGGGGGAGAAGGGCGAGCCAAGGATGTTCATGATTATGGTGGAATACTGTGGATGCCTGAGTGGTGGGTGTGTATGTCATACTATAGATCTGAAGAGTTGTGATCCTGTACCTCTGAACCACATATAGTGTTGTAAACCAATGTTACAGTCATTAAAATAATAATAATAATAATTGAAATGAACATGCCAATAACTGTTTCTAGCTAACCATGACATCTTCATAAAGGAGAAAGTTGTGTATTTAGTAAAATGATATACTATAAAATCATAAGAAAATCAAGAGAAATTAAATGGAAAATAAAAAAAAAATCAGTGAGTTAAAAAATAGTAAAACATATGCTTTACAAAGAATACCAATGCAAATTTTCATAAAAAGTATACTAATGATATACTATTTAGTTAATCTAGTCAAGAAAAATCATACAGGCATTGAGCTGAAAAATTAAGAAAAGTAAACATAAGAAAAGTGTAGTGAATTCTGATATGATAATTTGCTTCTCACTTTCTGACATAAGGTGAGTTTAAATTAAATTTCTCAAAGTGAATAAAAAAATTTCCTAAAAACAGATCACTGCAGTTCTCCATTTCAAATGAGCTATGATGTTGTCTGTGAAGGTCAGTCCTGGATGAGCAGCATTAGAATCACTAGGGAAGTTGACAGAAAGGCACAGAGTCGCGGCCTAACTACCTGCCTACACAGAATCTCCATTTTTATCAAGACACTCTAATGATTCACATGCACATGGAAATATGAGAAGTCTCGTGGAAAGCAGTGTTTGTCAGCATTGCTTACATATTAAAAACTCCCAAGAAAGCTGTAAAATAAATAAAAAATGGGGAAGAAAACAGACTATGGCCCTCAACCCCAAGTAATTAAATCAGGATGGAGTAACAACCAGATAATATTTTAAAATAGCGTTCTAGACTGGAGAACCAGACTGTAACATATGCATCAGGTATGAATTGTGTATAAACATAAAATATTGTGGTTTCTGCTAATAAATGATATCAACATCATGTGCTACAGCCATATGGCCTGATAACTGTGGAGAAATTTTTAAGTTGCCAGTTAATATATCTCATCTTTGGTGATGATTTAGTATTATCTCGTGATTTTATAATTCAGTTAGGAAAATTTTAGTTACTACAATCTTTCTGACTATATTAGGGTTTCCTTGTTTCATGGATATTTTTCTTTCCTTTAACTCCTGGACCCACAAGGCTCACTCAGTTGTGAGAGGTGGGGCAGCAAAGGAGGAGAAGGTGAGGAGTTTATGGAGGTTATTAACTACAAACACTTACTGAGTGTACTTATTTATTGTATATACTGGGTGTTGAAGAATATTATTAAAATAACATTCAGGGGTCTCCTTGGTGGTGCAATTGGTTAAGCAACGCACTGTGAAGCAGACCGCAGCCACTGCAGCACTAGTTTGATCCCAGCTCTCTGACAGGGTGGGTGACCCACATGGCGCAGCAGACCTCTCCTGCTCTGCCCGCTGCTCCCCTCAGCAGCGTGTTTCAGTAGATCTGCCTGTTCTGTTCCCTACTCTGTCTCTGGTGAGTCCTCTCACTCCTACACCTCTGGACTATATACCCCAGTGCTTGTATGCATAAATAAATAAATGAATAAAAATCATGTTTAAAAAATAATTAAAAAATAACATCCAGTATGACTGTGTTAAGGGTTACAAATTGTTCAGAAAAAAAACAATTTGAAATTCTATTCAGTATTTTTGTCTGAAATAAATCTATCCTGAATAGTTGAATTTGTACTTTGAATTGTGCTTCAGCTCCTTCACACATTCATGTATCTGGGACTCTATTTACACAGAGCTCTGTCTGATTTGTTCCTTTATCTGTTTCAGGGCTTTGCACAAATAAAAATTGTATTTCCTCCCTTCTACTCCCTTGCTAGCTTTATGAACCTCATGATACCTATCATCTCTTAAAAAACTGTATATTTTACTCATTTATTTTTTTGTCTCTCTCTCCATTAGAATGTAATCATCACACAGTCAAAAATCTGTCTTCTTTATTCACTGTGATGTGTACAGGGACTTAACTAAAATAACAACACAAGAGAGTTACCTGATGATGTTATGTTTTATTTGAAAATAAGTATAAGCCAGTATGGTAAGACAATATTAAATTAAATTATCATTAGTCAAGGTTTATCTATTCAGAGAAAATCTCGTTCTCATTTTTACGGACTAATGTGTTTGTATGATTATCTGTCTCTCTAGAAGTTTTTTCTTCCCAAGTTTGTCCAGTTTTGAAAGTCTAAATTCATCTCACCATACTTTTTCTGTTTATCCTTACCTGCACTTGGCCATCAAAACAGCATTGTCTTTGATTTTTACTAAACAAAACATAATATTCACAACAGGTGTTGTGTGACTGGTAGGCTTTTCTAAAATGTTTAATGAACTGGAATACCTCAAAATAATGATAATAATCCACTGAATATTTAACATTCTTCTTCTTCAAAATACCTTCAATTCATTTTGCCAACACAATTATTTTAGATCTCTGCCATGTTATTTCAAACTTTTCTGACTATTCTCTCCAAGTTTTTCTCACCTCTTCTCAAGCCCATGCCCATATTTCTGCTTCTATATGAAGCAAAATGTTTCACTTACTGTTTTTAAAGTCTGTCTTTCATCATTTCAAACCATCAGTATTTCTTTATCAAGTGATATAATTCTAACAAAGCAATTTCTTGTGCCAGGAGAAAAAAATATAATCTATATATATGCATAGATATAAATATGCATATATGTAATACATGTGTGTATAAACTATATATACTCATATAATATATATGTATATACTATATGCATAATGTATCTACTATACTATATATTTTTAAAATTTATTTAGCACATAGTTGTATAGCAAATTCAATCACTGAGATTATTTTGCTCTTTTCATTTGTACTTCCCTTTAAAATACATACTCACTTGCTTTGCTGAAACCAGCAAGAGGCAGCTGTGTGGACAGATGGCCTATGTTGACTACAGTGTAATAAACTATATTAAAGGCAATTAACACATTTTCTTACTTCTAACAGGAAGTAGTTGAGTGTCATCTATTTTAGCCCAAATTACCTTTTGGGTGTACACATGCACTCATAAATCCTCAGATGCCATGCGTTTTTTAAGTGAGCACTTCTGTCAGCATTTATAAAAATGTCTCAGTTTCTCGATTGTAATTACTGTTAGTTATAAAAAAAAATTAGGGGAAAATATCCACACTGACCATATTGACTAGATCAGAATACTGACTGAATAATAATTTTGCTTTTATAAATCATTATTTAAATACTTTAGTTGCTATTAAGTAATCTTCAAGAAAAAAGTTTACTAAACTAGCAAACAAATACATTATATAAGACAGTTATAAAAATAATTAAAAATTATTTTCCACCCAAAAAAATCTCTTATCAATAAAGTCAAGTACTATAATGCTAGGTCATATAAAACTCAATGTGATAAAACAGTATTTGATGTATTTTGAGGTAGTTCTCTCATTATTAGCTCATGATATTGAAATCTAAATAATAATAACTTGTTGAATATTTTTTATATCTCTAAGTAATCTAAGCATAGCACCAATGTAACTATTATTACTATCCCTATTTTATGGAGAAAAAACACAAAGAGAAAGTAAATAAATTGCCTGAAATCACAATTAGAATATTAGGTTTGGGCTTCAATTCTTCACAACCTGATTCCAGATCATGAGCCTTGACACCATGCTACCCAACCTACCAATTCACTTCCAACTGTCTGTCAAGAGATGAAATCAAAGACTAAAGTCAGTGACCAAAGGGTTTGAAAAGTGTTTGTTGACTACATTGATTAAACATGATCATTTCCCTGGTAACTCAATTGTAATTTAAAATAAAAAGGAAACAAAATCTATAAATCCTGACATCTTAAGACTCCAGTGTGAATGTTAATATAGAATATCACTAATATGTCAGGTCAAATTGTTTAATTTTCACCAAAAATTCTCAACATGGCAGACAAATGGAGGTTGTTTGATTCAAAACAGTTTTTATTCTAAGTTACTATGTGACAAAAAATAAAGTTTTTAAAGTCCATTTATTTAAAACACATCTATTTATAAAAGTAAACTTCTTATAATAATTCAACTTAACAAAATTTCATAATTTCAAAAGTAAAATCTAGAAATAAGATAGAATAATTACATCAGCTCATTTAGTTTAATATGGTGATGGCCCAACACTGGCTTAAAGTATAGTATCTGATTTCCAAGGAACTTAAAGGAACTTTCATTCTTTAGTGACAGTTAAAAGTTGAAATAATGGCACTCTCAAATGACGTATTTCAAATTAAGAAGGAAAAGCCATAATATGTAGAAATATATCCTAATCCTTATAAGACGAAGCACACAGTGTGTAAAAATGTGTAAATATATGCATATATTACCATTTGAAGTTTTCTTTAGTGTGTTTATGTTTTGTGGCCTTTTCAAGAATGTGAAGGATTCACATTCTTGTGAGAACTGTTAGTTTAGCTTTATCAGTTATCATAGGTAAATGTTGGTAGAAATTACAAGGTTCAGGAAAGCTACCAATAATGGAGGAATTTGTTTGTTCCAGTCACATTTTATATTAAGTACAATGAGGAAAATTAATAAGTATGATATTGAAGAAAATATATTCATGTAAGTTTATGTTCTATGATGTAATTAAAGCTTATTAACTTTGCTGAAGCAATTAGTCCCTCTAAAATCATCTCATGATACATAGAAGGTTTCTAAGCAAACTGAGAAATTCTTTGTAATCAGTTAAGCCAACACTTTTATTTTCAGTTGTTTAAAATAATTGATTTTATTACTTCAAAAATGGTTCTCAGTTAAGTTATATTTCATTCTTGAGTTTTATGAGATTACATCTTGAAGGGGCAGAAAAGTAGTTCCCAATTCTAAATTATAAACACTTTAAAACAAAAGAGGTCAAGAGGTGGAAGAAACCTATCTAAATTTAATCAAACTGAAGGGAGTGTTAATACTACTTTAATTCAATCTTTATGGCTTCTTGCCCAACACTAAGCCAACACCTCATTTTTGTATCTGCATAGGCTATATAGGAACTTAGAACACCAAACTATCACTTAGAATTAGCTTTTAATTTGTATGCTAGAAATAGCAATTGTGACTAAATATACAAGGTTTTATTCTCCCTTGTTTCAAGTCCAGATATAAGCAACTGATGGCTGGTGTGCCTGATTCACCAGGGTATAAAGAATTCAGCTTCATTGTAGATTACTTCACTGCCATCTATAGGTTTATGACACTTTTAGCATAATCCAAGATGCCTATTTAGAGTTTCAATCACTCTTTTCACTCTATAACAAACAGATAAAGAAAAAAAATGGGGAGTTGGGGGAAAAGAGCATCTTTCCCTTAAAAGAAACTTCTTGAAATTTGTAGAAAACTATATACTGACACTCTATTTGTAAAACATTGTCACACCCAGCTTAAAGAAAATCTAAGAAAGGCAGTTTACTGGGTTACTACTATGAAAAGAAGCAAAATACATTTTAGTTAATTACAAAGTCACTAGCATTAACACACTTTGGGGCATCACTGGTGACCTAAAGGTTAGGTCTCAGCGCTATTACCACACTGGTTTGAGTTCTATCCTTGGCCAGTGAGCTGACCCACATGGCACAACAGACCTCTCCTGTCTCACTTGCTGCTCCCCTTGGCAGTGTATTTCAGTAGCTCTGCCTGTTCTGCTCACTATATCTCCCCACCTTTAGCCTACACTTCAGTTCTTCTATGCCAAAATAAATAAATAAAATTTAAAGAAAAAAAAAAGCTACTACCATTAAAAAAAAATCCAACAATTTATTTTGTCCCCTTTCTTAGTGATAGATACATCAAATTAAGCTATGCCTAAGAAACTGCCTCTCTGAGACTTTTTTGAAGCTGGATGTGACAATATTCTACAAATAGATATACATATACATGTATATCTCAGGGTTATGATTTCTCTTTTTTTACATATATATGTATATTATGTATAATAGATACACATATAGGTTAGATTTAAAGGTATACATGAACTATAAATATATGCATACTTATATATGTTATAAGTAATAAATATATATATATTTACATGTAATGTATACTATATATATCTTAAATAATTTTCAATAAAGTTTGCTTTTTCCTGTGAATATTTATGAAATCATGCCTAGTTATAAGATATATTTTCTAATTTTTGCTTTTATATAAACTATATATATACACATACATATATATACACACACTATATATAATGTTTTTTCAACAGATTACTCATATGTTTCTTTTTCCCAGTATCTTTTGAATGAATATTGTATCAACATGTTTAATTACATTAAAGGATGTCTCTTTTTTTAGTTATTTCTATGTATAATTAGTTTCCAGAGTTTTATTTTCAGCTGTGCTAAGTTTTTCTGGTTTTTATAATAACATTACACTTCTTAGACCTATTCACATAGTTATTATGAAGTATCAACACTTGATACAATTTTATGAAAACTTGTTTTATAACAAATTACATAAGAACAATTCCCACTATATTTTTCAGTGTCAAACATATTTTAAACTGGTATTCCCAAAACCTTGACATACATGTAAAACTCTTAGAAATATGTTAAAAAAATGGTTCAATTGTTCTAAGTTAGAGGTTAAGAATTTGCATTTTGCTAATTCACTTGGGCCCTCATTTGTAATAACAAAGTTAAACTGTAACAATTCTTTGTTAATAGATTTAGTTATCACTGAAAATATCATTCCTATTTAAAAAAATTATTTAAAATTTCACAAATCTTACTACCTATTCTAATATTCCCAGAAGTGCTATGAATATTTAAAATCATTATAATTTTTATAAATTAAGAAAATGGGGTTTAGAAATGATAAGATCACAATTTTGGCATATAATTTGTTGTCATTTTATAATTGTATTCTATCTCATTTTAAAGGTAAAATGTACAAACAATTAAAAATATGTCATATAATCAGAACTCATTTATTCATTTGAACATTATACTTGGTATAGTCAGTCTTAGGGTATTTATAGTCCTCCCTAGCAAAGATAGAGCTGGATAACTTTCTCTTTGTTCAAGGATTAGAAAGGCATATTAGACTTAAACACTAAGTCTTTATATTCAATAATAATTTTTAATTAAGATGTATATTTTGAAAATGGAATACCTAATACTTCATCTTTTGAAAAATAACCATTCAGCCAATACTTAATAACATTTCTACTTCTCTACCTAATAATTGTACTTAATAATAAGATACAGAATATATAAAACATTAGAATAATACTTATAAATAAAAAGCATAAATTTTTGTTGTAGAGATGGTCAAGATATAGCAAAATAGAGAGAACAACTTTAAAAATGAAGAGAGTGATAAGTCCAAAAAAAATATCATGTTGGAGCAGAAATGCCTATCAGGAGCTATTGAGCATAGAGGAGTGTCTACCAGACTTTAGTATTTTCACATTTTGGAATTCTTATCCACATCTGATGCATTCTTATCCTACTTATCCAAGAAAATTACTTATTAAGTGAGTTGTTAAAAAAAAAAATAGACACAAAAGCTGAATAAACAAAAATTCAAGGATCAAATAAAAGAAGACACAAAAGAAGAAGAAAATAAAGTGAACAGGTAATTACAAAAATGTCTGATTGGTACTGCTTTTCCTAACTTGTAATAGGGAAAAACAGATAATAATTAACACAGATTAGCAGAATGAATTAAGACTCACATCCAAAGTGTCTATCTCATTTTTATAGATAATGCTGCATTAGTCAAAGTGAGTAAAAGTGGAATGTTTTATGAAAAATGGTGGACCTGACTCTTGTTATTTTTCCATACATCATTTCAGATCTATTCTATGCAAGAAAAGTCTGCCAAATCATAAGGAGCTCTGCATTTATGGGGAAAGATAAGTGGAAACAGGGAAGGACAGGTAGGCTGTGTAATCAGGTTTGAAAACTCTGAATGTTTCTACAGCAGCTGTAACCAACCTGTAATGAAATAAAAAATAAGAACAAGGTTGTCAGCAAAACTATTTTTGTGGGAAAAATCTTTCCTTTCTTTCTTAATAAAAAAAAGTATAATAGAAATAAAAAATTTTAGTGTGAAGCTGGACTTGTAAAAATTACAGAAAGTCATTTCAGAAAGTTTTGCTCTTACACAAAATAAAAACTTTTCAGATTAATGAATTTTCATTTTGTAAAATTTCATTTCAGAGGAAGTTTGTTTTAAAAATTCATTTTTTATCATCCTGACCTGTGCAATATTTGAGTTTTATAGTGAAGATTTGGGTGATACTAAAGTCAACATTTAAGAACTATGAATAGATTTTAGTCTTTATAAGTAAAAATATAAAAGATACAAAATGATAGTTAATTATTTTAATACATAATTATTTTTAAAGTAGGAAAAAGGACATTAGTTTAAAATTTCACATTTTATTTTATGATATTGATAAATGAATACCCAAAATTCAGTACTCTTGTCATTTATTTTTATATAGATGCTTCAGTATACGTAAATTTCAATAAAAATTTGAGGAATAAAAGATAAAAAACAAAAAAACTTCAGGTTTTATGTTTAAATCAAATCTTAATCTTCAGTATGAAAAATGTTAAAATAGGAACATGTGATACAAGAACTCAGGAGTTCATAACAGGTGACAAGGAAATGATGTTGTTTAAAATATTTCCTAAATCTTGAAAACAAATACAGGTTCTTTGCTGACATATAGGACCACTTTAACCTATGAATTAGAATAAAATTTAGAGATTATAACCCATTTATTGAAAAACTAAATAAAATGCATAGTACACTGTCAGATATTTCTATAAATCTAAGTTTTTTTTTAAAGATTAATTTATTTATTTATGCATACATGCACTGGGGTACAGGCCAGAGGTGTGTGTGGGGGGTTAGAGGATTCACCACAGACAGAGCGGGGAGCAGAACAGGCAGATCAACGGAGGTACATGGCTGAGGGGAGCAGTGGGCACAGCAGAAGTCTGCCGCACCATGTGGGTCCCCTCCCTGTGCTGCAGTGGCTGCGGTTTGCTTCATAGTGCGTTGCTTAACCCACTGCGCCACCAGGGAGGCCCTAAATCTAAGTTTTTGTGATTTTATTTTTATTTTGCTTCCTTATAAGGGTATGCATGATACAATTGCATTATTGCATTTAAAGTAATTATTTTCTGATGAATGGGGCTCTAACCACTATTTCAGTGAAGTACATTCTTTTCAATTTTCTTAGAAGTCCTTCCAAATATTTTACTTCCTCCACATTTAAACATATCAGTCTTCATCTTTTAAGTAGGTATATACATTAAAAATATATCATTCAATTTTAAACTTTTATGTTTATTTGTTGCAATGAGTTTCAACAAACTTTTTTAAAGAACATGTTCTCCTTAACCTTCACTAGTGCATCAATATTCTTCTTTCATTTTCTATTTAAAATTAAAAATTTTAATCTATAAGTGGTCTCCTCCTTTCAGATAAGGCCAGACTTTCTTTATACATAAATGCACTTCAAATGACCAATTAAATTAAGAACTCATTCTGGGAAATTGGGTGGAACTATTTTATTCTGTGGGAGGCTAATATCATGTCCTTGTTGAGAAAATGTCAGTGTTGAGCACATTCTTTTACAACTCTTAATTTGGTCAGCAACTCAGCACGCAAATCCAGGTTTGCTAATGAATATCTGCAGGTGATGAGCAAAGGAACATTGCTACTGAGATAAAAAAGAGACAAAATTAAACTTCAATCCCATTAACTGCCCTTACCAAGAAAATAATAGCTATTAGAAAATTGGAAGTAATGAATATAGTGATTTGTTTACTCATTCACTAATATTAATTCAGTGTTTATAGGTAATACTTGACCAGGTAGGTAATTCTTATCTTAGACAGTTTATGTGACTATTACCTATTAAAATAATAGAACATGATATAAATATATTTAACATTGAATTTTAAGGTATTTAAAAAATCATTGATAGTTGAATTCTTGTTTGAGCAATTGAATGATAAGTACATCGACAAATCAAATAACATCTGCTTCAAAGACAGAAAAAGATGAAATTAGTTTTGTTATTTAGTAAAGCCAAACTTGTTTAATTTTCTAAAGCCAATTCTACAAGTCTCTGTTTTTATTTTCATCATTTTCTATTAGTATTTTGTAACTATATCTATCTACCTATATTCTTCACTTACTTAACTACTCATTTTTTTTTTTTGTTAACAAAACAACTTTTTTTTTTTTAATGAACGTAGATGTTTTGGACAAATTTTTAGTTCAATGTTTTTTTTCCCCTTTACATATACATTGTTTCATCTAATATTAGAGAAATAATAGAATCATATTATAGAAAATAATGTTCATAAATTCACTATTGATTGTTCCATAGAAAACTATCAAGAACTGAAATCAGTTTGAATAAAGGGTTCTAATCTGACCAGACAAGTCCATAGTCACTTGATACAGCAGCAACAGAATTAAATTAAAATATAAGACAAGTATGTTTACTCCTGTAAACTATGTTTTAACTTCTATTTCTCAATCCAAAAGTAAGGATGGAGCTTATTTTGCAGAAACCAACAGGACAGAATGGCTTTGCAGTTACTGAAATAAATCGCTTTCCTGGATGCTAAGGTGTATAGTCCTTAAAACCCCTCACTGATTTTTACACTTTCCCTAAATAACTGGTATTCCATTCCCAAACTCTTGCACTTACCATTCCCTAGGAAAACTCTAAGTCATCCATCTGCAAGGGTGCAGATTTGAACTTGGATTCCCACTATAACCTTGGTTGGCACCATCCAGATAATAAAAAACTTTTCCTTTTTTCAAGCACTTGGTGTTCAGTGTTTGGTTTGTCCGTGCACCAGCAAAGAAATCTTGGCAATTGGTAGCTACCTGGCCTAATAACCTTCAATTTTACCATACAGATATTGAAAGACAAGTGCCACTGTTGGCAATCATATATTTCAGTCACTCTTGAGTTTTAACAATCATGACCACTTGAGTGAACCCCTTAAAAAAATGTTGCAAAAAAAAAAAAGAGTTGCAATTTTGAATGAAATGATAACCAGTAAAGAAACATGACATCCTATTATATCTATCAGGCAAGATTAAGTAATACTATCAACATTTAAAGTAATGGCTATAGTGGTTTGTGAAAATGTACAGTCAATGAAAGCTTAATCAAGTCATTGAACTAGAAAACTAAGTGCAATTAATTTGACCATGTTGATTATTCAAATAAAGAATATATTTCTTTTGTAAAGAACTGCACCAGCCAGACATAATCCCATGCATGTTCTGCATTTCCAACTTTCCGTTAGCATTAATATTACATGACTTTTGCCCTCACTCTTTGATAAAAATATTGGCTTTTTGGAGTCCTTAATCAGGTGTCAAATTAATTCTAAGAAACTGCTACAAATGATAAAAGTAGCCTCATTTGTTTTCCTTATTGGTACATTTGGTCTTTGGCAAAATTTTCTCTTCTATTAATCATTAGAAAAAAAAATTAAATTTTCCTGGCAACATTGGCTTTAAAGCATATAAACTATAAATATGCAAGGAAATTTTGTGGAAAAGTATGAAGACACAGAAGGAAGAGGAGTCATAAAGAAATAAGGTAATACTCAGAAACTTGGAAAACAAGAATTGAAAAAAAAAATAGCAACAATAAACATAAGTGAAACAATAAGGAAAGGAAGAAACTCACAAACACATGAGCTTGGGGTCCATCATTACCAGTAATGAGATCTGATGAAAATTTTGTTTCTCAGAGTACAAAAAATGAGGTGCAAGCATAGAATAGCTTACCAGATTATATTGTCTAATTTTCATTTCAAGATTTCCATTTATCCAGTGTATTTATTTATAAAAAAACAAAACACAATTATCTTGAGTTAAATAAATGAACAAAACCAAGTATATCTATTCCAATATTACATAATAATGCATAATTTATAATATATCCACCAGTTTAATAAATTTATAAAAATATTTTTCATTAATTACCTACTATCTTATACAGCAATTTAAGCATATGCATTAAGTGTATCGCACTTATTATATACCAAATATATATTGATTGCTTAATGATAATAAAATCTAATGTTTATTGGTTATTCCAACATGTCAGGCATCCTTTCTAAGAGTTAAAATGTGTTTAACCTTAACATGATTTTATGAAGGTAAACATTATAGTGTCCTTCAATTTACAAACAAGGAAAGTGAGATATGTGAAGGTTAAGTAATATTTGTATGACTTGTATAGTTTGGATATAGTCCCAGTCAAACTGCAATGCCTCTCTTTCTCTCTCTCTGTCTCTGTCTGTCTGTCTCTCTCTCTCTCACACATGCACACACACTACTGTCACACATTATTTCATGAAAGCAAGTAGCAATTCATGAGATAACCTATTTTTAGAATTTTCAAAGATCTTTTAAACACTAAAAAGAATGAAAAATTACATTTCTAGGACAAAATTAAAGGAATTTTAGGTGTTACTAATTCATAATTCATCAAGAATTACAGTTTCATTATTAGACAGATGGAGAGACAGAGAGGGAAATAGAGAGAAATTCAGGGAAAGAATGATTAATCCAGATTCCCACTATTTCACGTTATATGAATACGTTAAAAATCATGTAAATATATTAATGTTAATATGTTGATGAATTAATCTAATATCTAAGAATCAGAATACAAAATAATCTCTTAATTTACCTCAATAATGGATACAATAGAATGTTTTTAGTTTGATGTAATTCCATTTGTTTATTGTTGCTTTGGTTCTCCTCAATGTGTGAAGGCTGAATAAAGCATGTGAACATATGGAGGTGTGCAAGTGTAACCCCAAAGTTATATATTTATGGAAATGACTGACAAAACAATACAATTTGAAAGGGAAAAAAATCAGTAAATTAGATTTCATAGACTTATTCTATTTAAACCTCTTATTTTCTTCTGTAATTACCTAGCTAGTGCCACTGTTTCAGTTTCAGCCCATAGAGATTGTACAAGGTTCATTTCAAAGGGATGCAATGAGCACCCACACCCTAGTTCACAGTCTTGACATCACATTGAGAATGAATGACCACACTCTTCAAGCTCAGACCTCTACTTCCTCAGATTTATCTACTCTCAAATACTACAGATGTCTTCATTTTTCTTTTGCTCTGATAAAAATAGTCTATACAAGGAATTTTATAGTACCAGCTGTGCTTCACATTCTGATTTCATAAAATATCTCCTTTAGAAAGATTTCTTCACTATCCCTCTGTTTAAGGAACCTCCCATTCTCCAAGTCATTACTCTATCAGCCCTATTTTATTTCTTCCAAAACACTTAACTCTTTAAAATTATATGCCTAGGTATAATGTACGTTTATGTGAAAATGTATTGGACTTCTTTCTTCACTGTCTTCAGTTTACTTATTAATCACTACGTTTCCAGGACTTAGAAGGCAGGTAATTTTTTATCTTTCAATAAGTGTATATTTAATTAATAAAGTAATACACCAATCTTTGAAAATAAAGAAATATAAAAAGATTAAGTATTATCTTGGACAACTTTATAATTTTTTGAATTATCAATATTAAAAAGGTAAATTATTTACTCAGAGTAAGTTGATGGCATCATTTTCATCACTAGTCATAAGATCACTTTTAAGGTTACAGGTCATTCCTAAATAATCATGATACTTTTCCAGTATTTGAATATGAATTCAGAAGAATCCACAGAGAACCTTTGTTTTACAAAAATATATATAGCATACAAGAAGTTTGAAATAGATGATTGAAATAATGAAGGGACAAGAATTGGAAACCAGAATAAAACCCCAAGCACATAGGAGGTTCTGTATTTAAACATGGAATTTCCTTCCCTCCTACCCCAGGTTACTGATTCTCTCATCTAGACTAAGAGAGTAAAATTACAGTGAGTATCATCTACTACCTGATTTGTCTCCTGAAGAATTCTTCTTGAGTCTGTAGGTTTTTTCAGACAACAGCAAAATTCCACACTATACATGAACCTGAGTTACATGGAAATTATTTTCCATCATTTTTGTAATATACAGAGTAGGATTCCTTTTCCAATGTGAAATATGAAAAATGTGTTTCCAAATATTGCTTATTTATTTACTGTAACTGCAACTATCATATAGAAACAAGTTATATGGCTTCTCAGTTTGAAATAAGTTTGGAAAAATATTCTCTTAAGATTTTTCAAGTTTGACTTTCTCTTAAGGAAAGAAGATGCTAACACCTTAAGGTAAACACATGGGTAGATTATATATAGCCTAAATAATATTCACATCTTTTTCTCACTCCAATTAAAATTTCCTTTAACTGTGTTATTTATAATCTAAATGTTGTATTTATTCCAACTACTTGTTTACTTATTTATTTTCTTACTTCCTAAAAGATGATTCTTCTATCACACAGATAAGAAAACTTTGATTTTAGTTCAAAAGTCTTAGATATACTCTGAGTTATTTTTGAATGTGTGACATATGTATTTTCAGGCATTGAGTTCTATAACCAGACATGATATTACTTTCTGGTGTAGTTTAAAAAAATATGAGTGTTAAATTGTAGCCTTAAACTCTGAAGATTTTGCTCTGGGACTTGTCCTACATATTAAAACACAGTGCTATAGTGTCAACAGGTGGTCCTTTGAGTAAGAGAAATAGAAAGAAAAATGAAGCCAAGAGACTAAAGCCTTGAAAATATATATGAAAAGTGAACAACATAATCAGGATAACAAACAGAAAAACAATAAATGCTTATGCTTTTGATAATTCAAGTGTTCTCATCTACACAATAGATAGCTTGTGATTTGCTGTATATAAGATTGGTAGAGAACAAGAGAAAAACTAAACATGCTGAACTGAAAACATATCTGAATACTAATGGCATCTTGTAGCTTCTAGAACAGAAATTTGAGCATTCTCTTGGTATTGATTTTATTCAAATATTTGCAGAAGTTCCATGACCTACAAAACATTCTCAAAAAGAAGATATATGTATTAGAAAGTTATTGATGACTATGCTACACCTTAAGCAATTAAGGGTCATAAACTATTAGTTGGTAGGGTCAAAATACAAATCATTTAATTTTAGAAACTCTATTTATTACATAAGTCAAGAATTATATTCATCTTTTCATCCCTATATGGAAAATTGCTTATCATAGAATAGTTACTCAAAAAATGTGATATTCTATATTATATCTTTGCATTAGTTTGTCTAATTACAAGGTACCATTAAAGATTAAATACCCATTTCTTAGTGCATTAGCAAAATTCATATCAGGAATTAGTTCCTTCTCTAGTGTTTACCCAGTATTAAAGCTTCTTCCATTTTTGTGGCATTGCTAATTTCAATGTGGCTTTGAAGAAATTTTCCTAGATGTTTTGCATCAAGTCATGGAAGAAGACTGGTAGTGGCACTTACAACTTCACATTTTTCAATGGCCACAATCAAATAACATGGAAGTCTAACTAAAAAGCAGGTAGAGAAGTGATGGTTAGCTCTATACCTGAGAAGAAGATAAAACCATTGGTGAAGAGAGATCCAGTTTTCTTCTGATAACCTAAAGCCTCTTTATCCCCACTAACAGTCTACTCAGCCTCTCCTAAGAGGAGGGAAGCCTTGACTTATATCTAATCACTTAATTCACCAAAACAGCAACATCCTAGCTACTATATAACAAAATATTCTTTTATCTTAGGAACTATATACACACACATTTAAAAAAAATATTAATCACAGTAGGAAAAGTTTCATAAAATGAATTTTTTAAATAACGATGTCCAAATTGATGTGAAAGTATGTTTGATGTATGTTGGTTAGTGAAAAAGAAAATTGGATTCAAGTGCATTTATGTCTAGTCTACATTCAGCTTTATTGCAATTAAAAAAGCAAAATCTTATTTTTACTCTATAAGTCACTTGTTTTAGCAATGAACTTTCAATCTAATTTGCTAATGTATAATTCTGATTATGATTATAGTATGTTCATCTTCTATTTTTAAAAAATAAAGAGATAAAAATAAGAGTAGACTTCTCTACTTCATTGTGTAGAAAATCTTTTTCTCTCTTTCTTTTTTTTTAGAAAACTATGTTACTAACAATGAAAAACTTAGGTTGCTTTTATTTTTCTAAGCATATAATTTCCTTTCCTTTGTTCTCTGGAAACACTATGGCAGATAAAATGTTACTGTAAACAAAACACAACAAGAAATAGAAATTCAACAAATTAGCATTATAAGAATATGTCTTTTTTTTAAATGCAATTCTAAGAAGAAACAAAAAAACAAAAATTCTTAAACATATTGGGGTTTCACTTTTTTTTTTCTTTTCCCCCCGACCTTGGCCTTTTTGGACTCACTTGTGTTTGAGCATCACAGTTTTTGACTACTTCCTTTAAATACCCAGACTTCATTTCTTTTGTTTTATTTTGCTTTTAGGAAAATGTCTCAGGATATCTTTGCTTACTTCTCTGCAGTCCCTACAAGAATTTAAATAAAAGCATTATTATGATTTTCACCCTCCAAAACCCATTTCCAACAGATTCAGTACTTACTGCAATGTGATGCAAATCTGCCAAATGATTCTTTTGCCTCTCCCTTCCCTAATTTACATAAAATGTTCTTTGTTACAAAGTAAGCTTTATTAACTTATGCCAACATTTGCAAAAAAAAAGAAGAAATAAGAAAAGAAGTTAAGCTTGTATTAAACATTCAACTGTGAAAGAGCTTTTATTTTATAAATTGCAATTACTGTTTTCTATAGAATTTAAAAAAAAACAGTGTTGCTGACCACTTTAGAGTTTCCAGGTATCATAATTATGATGGACTATTTCATTTTTATTATACTTGAAAATCTTAATGAAACAGCAGTGAATGAGCTGAGTGCAGGAAACACAATTTTTGATGTATCTCAGAGGTGAGAATCTGTGCTGTGCAGAGCATGGTAGTGTTGAAAAAAGTCTTAGTAATTGGAGAGAAAATAAAATACTCTTTAAAATTGTGAAAGATGGAGCATACCTAAGTGTAGATTTCAAGAAGTTGTATTGTGGAATATTATCAGGTGTCTATGTTTTTGTGATTCTTTCTCGGTGGGGTGTTGCCTTGGGAAAGAGTAGCACTCTGACAGTACTCTTTCACTCTGATTCATACTAAAGGTGGTAATATGTCCTTCTTCCTCAAATGTACATCCAATTTAGCACTTTGTCCCTATGATAAACTTCATACCTAACCAAATGAGCTACCAAGGGACAAAAGTTAAATATGAGAAGGAAATCATAGCACTTTGACAAAATTAATGAAGAATATTTATTTTTCCTTGGATATATAAGAAATTATTCACACATACAGAAAAGCATTAATCACTAAAAGAGAGACTGAACAATTGATATATTAATATTACTTATTTATGGTCATTAAATACCAGCAGAGAATCATGGAAATATGATTGAACACTCAACAAAAGTCGTTGTATCACAAATCTTTGTCCCATTAAATATGACACAAGAAAATTAGCAAATGACGCTGCACAACAACATGTGATAATGCTTAGAGATATAATACTGTGTTAAAAAGAATCCTGAGTCTATATGCAGTACAGTTGTGTTTGCAAGACAAAAAAAAAAAAAGATGCAAGAGTAAAGACACATGTTGGTTGATGAAAAATCACAGAAATTAAAGGAGTTATTTAAAAATTTAAATAGTGGTTGCCTCTGTGATGAGAGAAATAGTAGTAAGACACAGGCTATTATTATGTGCTAGATTTTGTTGATTACAGTGACTGAATTTGAGTGTCTTTTATTAACTTCGGCAAATTTTAAATTATCATCTCTCCTTATTTCTTTTGTTATCTCTGAGTAGGTGTATTCAGAACTGCCATTTTTGATCCCATCTATTAGACTTTTTATTTTCCATCTCAGGGATCATTCCACGTATTGTATGTAATCAATGTGACTGCATAGCTTCAGTTCAGATGTTGCATACCAAGCACCACTTTTCTGCACTCTAGATATTCATTATATATATTTCTGATCATTAAAGCTTAGTTTAAATCTCTAATATTTTTGAATTACTGTGTTTTTGTTTTTACTTGTAAATGGTCACTAATAGTTTTTGTTGTTCCAGTTTATTTACATATAAACCTCTTGTTTCTTACATATTTTTAATATCCATAATTTAATTTTTAAAACAGTTAGCACATTTGTTTTATAGTTAGTGTTTGATAATTTTAGTATGTGAATCTATTATCTCAAGGCACTGTGTTTTCTTTGCATTTGGTCACTCTTGACTGTGAGCTCTTACTCTTTTTTTTGGTAATAAGACTTGGTTCTATGCTGATTTTCTTTGTCAATAGCTTATGTTATGGTTCATTAGGATTTCCCCCCAAACATGGCAATATTTATTACACTGTCATAAAGTTTTCTCAGACAAAATTGTATGAATTTGAGCTACAAAACTGCATATGAACTGATTTTTGCTTATAATTACTCCAGGATTCCATTTTTCCCTTTTCATAGAGTCAAATTCAAGTCAGTTCATTATCTCAATTTCACCTTCTCATAGGTAGGTTTATTTCTAGTCCATACACTCACTAAGAATAGAAGCAGTTTAGTCCTGTGAGGTTCCTACTTAGGATAAACTTCTGGGTTTTTCTTCTGTTTCTTGTATTCTAAATGGCAGATGAATCAAACTAAAATCACAAAGATTTGGACCCTGCTTGAAGTAAAATTAGCTTCTCTTTCTTTTACCTATTAGGATTATCAATTTCGATTACATTTAGTTTCTAAGGATTTCCTAGTTTTTGTCAGTTTAGCTATGTCTAAAAATTCTATCAATATAGTCATTTGAATAGAAGATTAGTAGTTAAGTATGTCTAGATTTATATAACACTAGAAATAGACATATAACCTTAAATTGGTGAAATGATTCATAAATTATTTTATATTTATATTGTAAAATAGAAATTGTATTTATAGTTATAATAACACATACATATAATTTATATATGTATAACAGCATCTTTGTTTAATCTCCTCTTAGGCATACAAAATAATTTTCAATAATCCATTGAAAAGCAAAAGTGTAGCTATTACATGATTGTATAGGATTTCAGTTCTTATAAGAAGAACATAGTGGCCACTGTGTTTACTAACAACAAATACTTGAATTGTATAGTAGGCAAATTTATAGAAAACAGGAATTGCTAAGTATAATAATTGTCCTAAAATCTTTGTTTTAACTGACCAAAATGTTACTAATTTCCCCTCCTTGTAATAGTTCATAAATGAACCAAAATGGAATCTCTAATTATAGGTTTCTAAAAATAACCAAGTACTAACTTTATCTTATCAACCAATTTGTGATGCTATAATATGTTTAGTGTTTGGTAAAACATATCAACACTAATGCACAGATGGGAAAACCAAGAGTATAGATCTGTAACCTTTATATTTCCTGACTAGAGAAAGCAGAAGTGAAGCAAACAGTGAATGGTTTCACTTATATGTGGAAGGTAGAGAAAAAAATGAAAACATATAGCAAGAAAATGTTAAACTAGTCAAGAATGCTAATAATCATTTTGTGTGAGTTTTTTAAATTGTCTAATTGTAATATTATTTAGTTTTGGGGAAAAAAGCTAAAATATTATTTACATGAGCTTTCAAATATTCATTTCTGGTTAATTAACCTTTAAACATACCTAAACATTTTAGCCATTGACTTAGAACTATCTGTTTTGAAGATTACCTCTTTGTGAGCTCCTAAGGCTTAAGGAATGTTCTTCTCTAACATGAGGTTATGTGCTGGGAATCTTCATCTTACTCCTCAGAGTCACTCTTTACTCTTGCATTTTTTTTTTCCTTCTTCAAGAATTTGAACTGTATGAGCCAATGGATGAGTCTGTCTTCTAGATTCCAGGTAAATTACATCTGTGGAAAGCTTAAAGGAAAATTGTTGGATAGAAGGTTATTAGGGTGCTTATTGTCCTAGATCACATCCATGTAGACTGGAGGTGTCCTCCAAAGCTCCATGCAAAGTGACCTACTCAACCCTCACTCTGATTACAGTAACTGCTTTCTTCTCTTCCTCGTATAAAATATAGATGGTAGTATACTGGTCAGTATCATTCTCTGTCCTCACGTCATAAAATCCTTGGGTTGCTCTGAGTGAGAAGTCATCTTGGCACCATTTCCTTGCAGTGCCCTTAACCCAGCAGAGACCCCAGATTATTTCAGGATTGGGTCCTTCAACATATGCTGAATTCAGCTCACAGGCCAGACCCAGCCTGTCTCTGTCTTGCTGGGGTGATGCCAGGTGCAGAGCTAGGAGCCAGGCTGGCCCTAGATTAGGGATGTCCTCTCAGTCCCACCCATTTAAAATCATATGATTCCATTAACAAACACCATTTTAAAAATAACCATGTAATAAAAGTTGCAACAACAAAAACATTTTAAAAATATTATGGTAGCTACACACTATCTTATTTTAGATAGTCAACACACTACTCGGTGCAACTTTTCTCTCCCTCACCACACTAGATCATCTCCTTTGTTAAACTCTCTTTACATTATTCTAACTGGAATGTAAACTTTGTTCTTTTTTGAGATTGTGTGAAAAAGATATATGGCTGGAACTACATAAACATCCCTGTGAAAAACTAGAAGCTGTAAGTGTGAAGCTGCATGTTTCCTTTAGCTTGAGTTGATATCTTTTTTAAAAATATTTATTCATTCATTCATTCATTCATTCATTTATGCATACAAGAGCTGGGGTATAGGCCATAGTCATGGGAGGTGAGAGGATTCACCAGAGACAGAGTGGGGAGCAGAACAGGCAGATTGACAAAAGTACACTGCTGAGGGGACCAGCTAGTGAGGCAGGAGAGGTCTGCTGAGGTCTGTGACGCCATGTGGGTCCTCTCCCTGGCCAGGGATTGAGCCTTTGCTGCTGTGCAGTGGATGCTTCACAGTGCAGTGCTCAACCCGCTGTCCCACCAGGGAGGCCCCTGTACTTGATCTTATTGAAGAAAACAAAGGAAGAAAAACATCAGAAAATTCTATTTAAATTTGTTTTATAACATGACAATAAGCATACAGAGAAACAGACACACACGCCCCAAAGGGAAAATAGATATCTAGAAAAAAAAATATCAAGAGAAAAAGAAAAATTGGTCTTTTTTAAAAAAAAAATAAAAGTTACAATTATGAGTCTCCCACAAGGTTAATTTCTTTCTTCATAGAATGGAAACAACAGGAAAAAGGAAACAGGAAAAAAGATGATCTCAGATAAAGATTCTAGCACTAGAAACCTGGTTTCAAATGCAGGCTCTGTCACTTGGCAACTATTTTTTTTTAACTTTACTATTTTGGTCTTACTTTTCTAAGCTATAATGTAAGTCACACAATACCCACTTCTAGTGTAGATCTTAGTAAAACATTTAGAATAGCACCTGATCCATATTATGTGCTGTATAAACATATAATAAAATGGCAGAGAGGCATTTAGGATAAAATCATGAATGATTCTAACATAGATAAACTATTTGTGAGAAAAAAAGAGGAGTCCTTCAAATAGCTAATTAAGAAAGTAAATTTATCAGATTGGAAAATATTTGAAAAATTATTGCAACTGAGGGGGTTAATGAACTGGAGAAAAAAATTAAAATGTACCCCAAAAATCTCTTATAATAGATTATTACAGAAAGAGGGAAGAACTTAGGACTGGATTTAAATATTTTCAAAGAACAGAATATATGCTCTAGATATTTTTAACTTATTAAAAACTACTGTATTAATGTGATAATTGAACAATTTCCAATGTCACTTTTTTATTTTGCTTATTCTCTCCCTTGCTTTAACAGAAATATATACTTATTGCCATGATTTAAAAATTTATTTACCTTAAAAATTTATACCTAAAGATTTTTAATGCCTCTATTTTTCTTAATCAAGACAAAGAACATAATTTTCTCTAAAACTATGGCTAACCCATATCACTCATAAAAACAAATCATCAAAGACAGAATCTAACAAAATTACTTTTTTAAAGATAACTAGTTCAATAATGTTGATATTATTCATTGCTTAAGGTATAAAGGAATTGTTGATGATAAAGTGGTAGAATAGCTATTGAAAGAAAGGAACCCTCCAATACTGAAAGAAAAATATCCTACTTATAAGTGAACTTATGTGCACCAAACCTCATAATGTTGATATATATATAAGTCAAATTGATAGAAATAAGAGCATAAACCAGCCCATTTGAAAAAATAATTTTTTATGTCTCAGAAATTAAAAGGAACAAGTCTTTAAGGATATAAAATGCAAAGAAAACAACAAAACAAAAAACTTGAATAGTTAGAAATAACAGACACACACACACGCAGACACACTACTGTTAAGGGAAGAAAGAAAGAACCAAGCAGAACATGTATAGCCTTTTATTATATATTCTTGGATGCCCCACAGAATCCTTTTGTATTCTATTGAATAAGAAAGTTCAGCCAGTGTTCAGCAGAAAGGAACATATATAGCGCTCCAAGGACTCACTCCAAAGTCACAGAAGAGTTTCTGGCAGAAGAGCTTCTGAGAAAAGTATATACAAGTGTAGAATTTTTAATGTGTTTTTGAGATCTTTGGTTATCTGATCCTTAAATTCATTGGGACTTATTCTTCAGCCATGTATAGTGTGTGTACACATGCTTGTGTGTTCATGAGCATGTGTCTATACATGGTGCTACAAAACTATTTTCTTAATTTCTTTAAATCCATCTCAGTTTAAGTTGTACAGGAAATTTTGGCATTAAATAATATTAATAACTAAGCTATCATAAAAACATAATTTAAAATTTTCCAGTGTTAACTTAAATTTCTTTCTGTTCTTCAGTAGGAAGTCAGTCATTTAGATCATATTGTTCCTATGACTAACCTTATTTTTAACCTAATAATGTTTAGAGGAAAATGAGAAAGCCAAGACAGTAATTTTTTTTAGGAAGAAGAATTAAAGTAAATATCCAACTGAACTAAAATTAAAAGTTTAAACAACAACATACAGAAATGTACAGGCTCACTAAGTCTAAGATCATAATATTTTAGCGTCTTGTCACTTTATTAGTTGCAGATATTAGCTTGTATGTATCAACCACAGTTTCACTTAAAATCATGACCACAGTATTGATATCTTAAAGGGAAGAATATTAGTCATAATACTGATTTTTATTTTGCAGCATAGCTCACCTCATGTAAATGTTTCATTTGTTTTCTAAGTTATATTAACTGACCTATTTACTGTGTAGAAGGTTGCCTTTTGAAGTACTCCAGTGACCTAAGTGTCTATGTAATTTTTCTGATAAGGTTATTTAGCTGTAAATGATAATGTAATAGGTTGAAATTTTTCAGTAATTCAAGTTTATTAAGAATTACCTGTTACCTTAAACAATTTGCTTCTACTACAAATCACTTCCACTGTCTATATGTCTTTAAGTGAGTTTTATAAAATTATGCAATATTTTCATATAAGAGTAATACACAAATGATTGATTTATAGAATAACCCATAGTTGTTTTCCTGAAAACATGCCCAGTCAAAATAATTTTTATCACATAATATAAAAAAATGCTAGAAATGTCATGTAAGATATTATTACATAAAGTTTTATCAATCAAGACTAATTGGAATGAAGTTTCTAAGTTTACTAACAATATTTATACTCCTTCTCATAGAACTAACCCTTGAAAGGTGGTCCCATAGCTGAAGTATCTATACTACTTAGGACACTGATTGAAGTGCAGATTATCAGACTCCATATTAATTCAGAAACTCTATGGTGAGGCAAAACAATCCATATTTTTACAGATAATTCCGGTACATGTTAAAATTTGAGAACCAAGGCTTATATTCATTTGCTGGGCTCTTCTTAATAAAAAAAAATAACATTCTTAATATTCTTTTTGGCCCAAGGTTTAGCCAGAAAGTTCAGAGAGATCATAAAAGTGCATGCTATTTGAGAGCCTCATGCTCTGACTTGTCAAATTCAACAAAAATATTGGGTGAATATTTCTAGGTTTTCAGTTTTGTTAAAATCTGTTTATGTCTTCTAATGGTCTGTCTCTCCTTTCTGGCAGCCATAATATGAAAATGAATTAGAAGAACATGATAAACAATGTGTAGCATCTTTATCTGGACAGAAGAAAGTAAGAGACTCATCTGGAGCTTTATTCTACATGATACAAAGTTCATTACATTTATTTCAAAGATGTTCATATTAGACACTAAGAATTTCTGTCTCATGACTCCTGGGACTCCAAACAAGGTAAGGCAATAGACTGACATGTTTACATTTTAATCTAAAAGCTATCTTGCAGTAATATAGTTCTCTTTTAGGATATTAAATGTTTTGAGAAGCATACCTACAGAGACCACACTGTGCATAGAAACGAGCCAAACCATTCTATTCCATTCAATTAGATATGGTAAAAAAGAGAAACAAAACAAATGAGCCTGTAGAATATGCACATTGATTCAAGGGAAAAAAAAAATAAGAAAACTGTTAAATGATAAGAACTGGCACTGTGGCAAATGATTGAAGTGACATTTCCTCCAGACATTAATAAAGTTATCATAATTGTATTATTTAAAGAGTAGTATTAGATACAGGAAGTCAAACCTTCAGCTTTCTGCAAATGAGATGGATGTCTCTTTCCTTACTGGGTGTTTGAAGAATCATGTTCATATCCTTTGGTGTCATTTCTCAGTATTACTTATCCTAGGTGTAGCTCCTCTTGCTCTTCTTGTGCATGGAGTACATAAAATTATTTAATTTTAGTAGATTTTATAAAAGTATATATTTTTGTTGTAAAAGAAGTAGAAAGCAATAAAAATGCTGTTATGTGGAATTTCACTACTTATTAGAAATGTAAGGAGACTAAAACAAGACAGCATGTTTCCTTATTTTATAGGAGTTATCATTCCTTGTTGAGCATTCTCTCTGCTGCTACAGTCTGATCTGGATATTAAGATCAGCTTCATAGATCTCTATCTTCCTGGGAGTTCCTTAAGCACTCTCTTGTTGGGATCTCCTCTATGGTATGAATTTCTGTATCCTCTATACCTGCTATTGACTCTATTATGGTTTCTTCATAATCATAGTAGTATCTTCAACATGTGTGTTTTGGTGATATATTACTTTTAAGAATTTGAAATTAAAACACTTATGTACAAATACATTTAGAATTATACCCCCAAAATGGTGAATATGGTGAATGGATACTGTCCTTTTTGCAGTCCACATTCTCAAAAAGTGGTCAAGTAAGGTTAGTTTCTGGGAGAGAGGGAATAAAACAAGGGAAGATTGAAACTGTATTTGTATGGAAAGGCAGCAACCCATTCTCACATAGAAGAGAGGTAATACGATCTCCCAATGTCCCCATTTTTGTCCTGGAATATTTAGGAAGTGCCTTAATGACTGACACTAAGTGAACCAAACTGACAGTAAATCTAGATTCACTGAAATCCCTTCTCAGTTCTGACTGTCTAACCAGACAGTGGACATAGATTCATCCCACTGGAATTTCTAACCACCATAGACAACACCATGCTGAGAATCTAACTCACACCTAAGCCTGGTAAGATTTAAAACATGTAGCCAAAGTTCAGAACTTCCAGACAGGAACATGGAAAGTTTAACCTCATAATATTAAAACATCACATTTTATGAAATTTAAGTTTTTCAATTATCTTATTGTTACTGTGAAGATTATACAGTATTATACTCACAATCAAATACTTTCAAGGGTTGAATATAGAAACTGATTATTGGCTGTAATTTTCTCTCTGAAGTTTAAAGCATTCATCTATTGTTCTCTAACTTCTAGCATTGCTATTGAAATACTTGGTGATATTTTGATTCCAATTCCTTTTTTGGTAACTTTTCTCCAATTCCTGAAAGTCTTTAGTACCTATATTTTTCTCATTCTCTAAAATGTCTTGATGACCCACTGAGATTACTTTTTCATTCACTGTGCTGGAAATTCGTTGGACCATGTAAGTCATGAACTGCGCTGAAATTATCTTCAATTACTTACCGTGTTTAATCTATTTTTTGGACAATTTCTTCAACTTGGATTTTAACATTCTAGTAAAATCCTCTTTTCTCCTACTTAAAAAAAATATTTCAGGACAAGTGTGGGAAGAGCACAAAGGACTATGGTGGTGGTGCATGGGTGAATTGGTGGTGAGAATTTTACAGGGAAATGAATATTTGTACAATGAATGCATTGTACAAATATGAAGGATGATGTAATATATATTTTAAAAAATAAAGCTTTATTGGAACACTCAAAAATTTAATTATATTTCCTTGTTCTCTGATAGCTTTTTGGCATCTTTCTTTTGTTCTTTCACTGTATTTTTACTAATATGAGGTTTTTAATTTTTCTTTTGTCTGCAAATCAACTCAATTTCTTCTAGTTTTAATTTAGGGATTGTCACTGTATAATTATGTAAGATTACACATACAAGAACAAATTACTAAAGAATTAACTAGAAATGATAGGTGTGTAAACTATACTTTTTTGACAGATGTACGGTAATTCAGTGAGATATGCTATGTCTTATACAAACTTTCTGATGTTATTTTAGAAATTTTCCATGGAATTGTATTTCTAAGGATGGATTGTAGAATATCTTGTTAGAAACTACAAAAATGGTTGCCATTACTCTGGAACATGAGTTGAAGTGATATTCAAATCTCATCTTCAATATGCAGTTTCTTACTTCAGTCTCTTAACTTCTGTAAAAATCACCCTAATCTCATCCTTTAGTGATGACCATGAGTCAAGAAACATTTTCACATCAGCTTTTGCAAAATATAAACTAACCTCTTCCTGCTTGGGTAGGAGACAGATAGTAGTCTGATTGCAGAGTTAGAAAGACAAGAGTCTAAATATTTCCTATAGTTTATTTTTAACCAATTCTCCTACTTTGTTCCCCATTCTTCAAATCCAGGCATAGGTGGTGCTAATTCATTAGACTTTCAAAGCTACGTTTCACTTGGGTTTCCTCATATCACTACATTCCTCTACTGACATTTAGATATCAGCTTCCCATACTCTGAGCATGATAGCGTTTATTTATCTATTTTCCATTTTCCAAATGTGTTCTGTATTTTCTTCTCTATTCTCTTCCTGTGCTTTATTTACTTTGTCTTAGTTTATACAATGTTATGACATTTGTGTGACTTCCTATGAACTTTGTAAAAAACAAAGACAAATTATTTCATTCCTTCGTGTTTAACGAGAAGTCTAATGTTCCTCAAATTTAAGATGACAGCTACTTATTAAGATTTTGCCAAGATTAGATGAGATTAAATGAGCCACATATGCAAACTCCTAACTCTTTTTTTGTCATATAGTTAGTAATTTGTCTTTGTTTGAATGTAGTCACTGTCTTCTAGTTCAGATTGAATTTTTTTTTTTTTGTTATGGGCTGTACCCTCTCCACACCATAATTTTACTTAATTTTACCTGTACCTAAAATAACTAAATATACATAAAATAAACTTAGTAAATTCATAGCCATTAAAGGTGTTTATTCCGGAATTTTAGAATGGTCCATGATAATGCTATAAGACCTTGACTTCTTTTCCCACATATGTAAAATGAAAAAAAAAATACCCTGTCTATATTTACATGCTATTAAGTGCTATATCCTCTTTCTTATAGTAATTTTGAACTCTCTGCCTGATAGGGAGATATAATCTTCTGTGTCTTTTGGACTGGATTATTTTCTTTTACTGTGATGTCATGGTCTCAAAGTCTCACACTGAATTGCCACATAATATTTTTTTCTCCCTGCTTTTCACTTTTAATTTCCTTAATATTTTTTTCATATCTATAGCAGTAATTTAAATAGTTGAACTACTTTACTTTTCCTGCAGGTGGTGTTAAGGTTTTATTCATCTTGCATTTATTGTTTTTGACTTTTGCTGACTACCTTAAGTACTGAGACCCATTTCTGCAGTTGTATCAACAGGTTTGGGAAGGTGCTTGGAGAAGTCCTATTGCTGATGTTAATGCTGAGTGGTGCTAGCCTTGTATTTGCGGCACTACCAAAATCCTTCCTATAGAGTTCCTGATCTAAGTTCTGCAGTCTGTGTGCTGTTAATGTGCTTCAAGATTTCAGTAACAGTGGCAAGGGGAGTGAGTGTCATTACATTTTAATAATAGCTAAACATTTTCTTCTTATTTTAACATGTGTGAGTATGCATAATAAATGACCCTTTTACAGTCATATGACATATTTATTTCAAAATTATTTATCATCATAAATGAACCAAAGGAAAATGTAAATGTGTGAGTGGTTAATGATTTTGTACCCATAGGCATCACAAGTTTAAAATATTTACACTTTTAAACTGTATCATTTCTAATGATCAAGAAGTATAGATAAAACAAAATAGGTTTAGTATAAATGTTTTTTTATACAACAGAGAGATGGAACATCCACAATGATAAAAAAGAAACAAAATGTTTAAATATGTGTTTAACTCAACACCTTCCTATTGACACAAGGGGTTAAGGGTTCAGCACTATGAAGGTATTTGCAGTTACTGCAGCACAAGTTCAGTTTTGCCAGGGAGGTGGCCCACATGGCACAGCAGACCTCTCCTGAATCATTCACTACTACCCCAGCAGTGTATTTCAGTAGATTTGTCTATTCTGCTCCCAACTCTGTCTCTGGTGAATCCTGCACCTCTGTTCTGTATCCCAGTTTTCGTATGCATAAATAAATAAGCTTTTTAAAAAGTGTGTCTAACTCACTGATTTTCTACCTAGCTCTACTTACATAAACAGCGATATCTTAAAATTTATTTTAATGATTTAAGCCTAAATAGGTCCTTCCAGTTTCTTAGTTCACTAGAAAGAAAATATCTTAGTGCTTCAAAGGATTACAATGTATTCTTGATGAACTTAATACTTTGAGATTTAACAATCATAACAACAATCAAGAGAGTTGATTGCTATTCCATACCAAGGCTTAACTTCCTTAATACATGTATATAATTTGTAATCAAATTTTATTGATTCACCATTCATTTACAAAACCATATGATACTAGCAGTAAATCTTTGCACCTTGACATGTGCACATACTTCATTTACTGCCCACAAAAGCTCCAGTGCCACTATCAACTCTTGTGATCTGAGTTACACATCTTCTGAATATGTCCTATAAATAAATTTGAAAATATACTTCTAAGTGGAGTAACATTCAACTTTTATAAAGCTATGAAGGAAGTTCCATTCACAGGGATTTGATTTTAAAAAGCCTAACTTCCCCTTTCCTAAGTAATACATGCCATGTTGCTATGATGACAAGCAAAACAGAAAGAAACTGAAATTTTAAATACTTGTCCATCAGCTTCTTTACAGTTTGGAAGATTTCATTATTTGATTTTGGTTTTTGTTCAAATCAACATATAGCAATGCAACTGAATATTTTCCTGTCTTCCTTCTTGTTTGCACCCTTCCTTTCCTTATCTTTTCACTATTACATTATCTTCTTTTTTAATTTGGTAAGATGACTTATTCAGCTCCTATGTGTCTTTCTTTCATTATCATCTCACTGACTAACCTAATACAAATTCTGTTGGAATACATATTATTTTATTTTCAATACAAAAACTATGTTTACTCCAATCATTTTAGTATGCTACTTTCTATTTTGTAAATAAAAGTATTGTTCACTTTTCTGTATATATCTACAGGAAAAAAGGCAGGTTATGACCAAATTATTGTTTTATGTTAAGTAAATAATATTACTTTTCCTTGATATCATTCTAATACAATGTTTGGTTTGTTTCTTAGTAGTCATTTCAAAGAAGGTTGAAAACCAGTAAAATTCATTCAAAATAACTTATGGACTTTATGTCTGAGATAAACATTTAAACCTTGCTTTTCTCTTAATATTTCTAAGCTCAGAGAGTATGCTAACCATGATAACCATCATGCTCACAGTACTGAAAAAGTTTACATTTAGAGTAATGGTCATCATAGGCAAACAGAGTAAAGAACTTAGGTATGGTTCTTTGAAGCTAAGGATACAATATTTCTTGAAAACAGAGTATACCTAGTCTTCCCAATTAAATGAGGTAACACTTGTTTTTCCTTAAGCATCTTATGTGACAAGTAGGCCAGTTTAAACTATAAGAGTCTGAGAATACTTTCCTGATTCATGTTCTATATTTTTTATTGCTTTGTAATTGTTTCCCCTTTTTTGATATTTCTTTTATATAATAATATAGGCAATTAGCTTACATTCAGAATTGGGGCTATTGTGATAAGCATTTTGTCTCATTAATAAAATTTATGTCAACAATGATATCAAATATGTTAACTTCATATTTAATCTAGTAAAAACATTCATATTATTCCTAATTTTCAAATCTCTGCAGGTTATTCACTATTACTGCTACTCTTATGGTTTCCTAATCTTCAGTTTTAAATATATACTTTAACAAAGCATAAATCCAATATTTATCTATTCATTATAGAAACTTTCTAACTGCTTTATGGATTCTATTATGTTCTAAATATTTTATTTAAGAATGATTTCCACATAAAATTATATATATATTATATTATAGATTTCAACCTTATGCTTTGCTTTCTTGGTGTTTCAGTCCAGATTGTCCGTTTCTTCTTTTAAAAATTATATGAAAATTTGCTACTAATAACTGTCATTTTACGTATTTTGTTCACATATCTTTTGTCAAACTCAAAACTTTATGTCATGTGAGGAGAAATCTAGTGTTGGGAATATATTTTCAGATTTTCATGTATGTAGTTTTGCAATAACCTTATATCTATTTATCTATGTATTGCATAATGTGGAGTTAGTAAACTTTGATATAAATAAAGGAAATAATACAAATATTTCACTTCAATTCAGAAAATAAATTCTACTAGCCTTGTGGAGCTCAGTAAAATATGTTCATTTTTTTTCCCTTACAAATAGTCTCAAATATGTTTCATGATTCCAATATGAACACAATACATAGGGGCATACAGCTGGCAGTTAAGAAAATATGTTTATGGTAATAGTATATAAAGAATAAAGGTGACATGTGATGGCTGTATTCTTTCTGTCCTGGTTTCCTATCCCACTGAAACAAGAGCTTTAGGCACATTTTCATGAGATTTGCACTACATACTTAAACTGCTACCACTTGAAATTTTTACTTTGAAATGTATGGCTTTCATTTCTAAAGATAAAATTTTCCAACAATAGTCTTGATTGGTTCTAAATCAAGGAAATGATAGTGGAGGTATGATAAAGTGCATTACTATGAGGTTTTAGAAAGGGATCATTTTCTTCTAACCACACACCTAATAGAACCTTGCAATAAATAATTTTTGCCTTGCACACAAGGTCATCTTCTAGAAGATTGGGAATATAACCAAAAAAACCTTCAATTTTTACTTATTTTTAACAAAAAGGAATCCTATCTGCCTACTGATAGGTAGTGATGAAAATTTGGGGAGAAAACTGTTAACTCTCTAGGTATAGTCATTAGTCATATAGTACTAGAGTAGTAACAGCATTTTCTACTCTCTGTCTTGTAGAAAAAATATTTTGTAAACTTCTTAGATAATGGATTAAATTTGTATAATAGAATATGACTACTGTAGGTGATACTTGGAGATTAGTGGCCGAGCAGGAATTTACAACTGAAAGTTTTTAAAGTAGATACGCTAAAAGAGAGTCTAATTCAGGAAGAATACTGCTTCTACTTTAAGCAAGGGGAGGTGACATTGAGCCATTTTTTTCAATATTAAGTTTATATTTTAACTGATAGGTAACTGTTCATTTCTTTTATCCAGTGTAGTTGTGCCATTTTTACATGCCTTATAACAAAAACTAGAAACGACCCAAATGCCTATTAGCTAGTAAAAGGATAAACAAATTGTGGTAGATTTAAACAATATACTACTGCTCAACAGTAAAAGGAAAAGTTTACTGTACATGGGAATCCATAACTGAAACACACAAACACTATATTGATCGAAAGAAGTCACATAAAAAAGAGAACTTACTGTATGACTCTATTATATATATATATATATATATATATATAACTTTGAAAAATCAAATCACCAGTGATGGAGAGCAGATCAGTAGTTGTCTTGGGCTAGGAGTAGAGCTAAGAAGTAAACAAGGGGCCTTATTAAGAATGATAAAAGTGTTTCATAATTCAATTGTGGTGGTACTTAGCTGAGAGTATGGGTTCAGTAAAACTCACTAAAATGTGCTACTCTAGTGGATGCCATTAATTGTAAATTATACCTCAACAAAACAAATTTTAAAATTAGAAAAGCTATGTCACCAAAGAATTGGTACATTTTAGAAAGGAATAAAAACCAGGGCCTCCCTGGTGGACCAAGGGGTTGAGCACTGAAAGGTCACCCAGGTGCGATGGTTCTGAGAAAGGGGATGTGCTGAAAAGCAGTAGGCCACAGTAATAAGATAAGCTGGCACCAGTAGCCGCTCCCATGGAACAGTGGCCGGGAGTAATACAAGGACCCCCTAACTGTGGGGTGACTTGTGACTCACTGATACTCCTAAATGCAGGGCAACATGTTACTTGCCAGTATTTTTCCACTCAGGCCCGGTAGAGAGCGTGCATATAAAGGACCCCTAGCCTATATGCTGGGCAAGTCTTTCCAGACTCCCTGCTTGGGATCTGTGAATTTTGCCCTGGGGCACAAATAAATGCCTTCTTTCCTTCTTACTTCTGTCTCTTTGTCTTATTCTACCCGCTGCTGAACTTATAAGCACCACACTATGAAATATCTGCAGCCAATGAAGCACAGGTTTGATCCCTGGCCAGAGAGGTGACCCACATGTCATAGCAGACCCCTCTTGTTTCACCTGCTGCTCCCCTCATCAGTGTATTTCAGTCAGTCTGCCTGTTCTGTTCCCCACTCTGTCTGTAGTGAATTCTCTCACCCCCCCATGCCTTTGCCCTGTCCTGAAATTCTTGTATGCATAAATAAATAAATCTTTAAAAAAGAAGAAAGGTGTAAAATTTTAAAATCATTTTCTATGTACAAGCTAATAAATAGGTTCTTGATACGACAAGAGAAGTTTGGAAATAAACATATTTATAATCTTAGATTCTTACAGGACAAAAGGATCAAAAAATGGAAGAAATTTCTTCTGAAATTTAAATTTACTTACACATTCTCAATTGTTATTATTATTGGGAAAGAGCATAACATCTTAAGCTATTTATAAATGATAATAAAATTTTCTAAGTTACTCAGTAAACCTTTATTTTAATCTCCCTGTAAATAATTTTCAACTTTAAGACATACAAAATATCACAATGTTGAAAATATCTATAGACTGTTTGTAGTAAGGAAATAATTTTTTATTCTTACTTAGTAAATGAGCTTGAATACACTTGCATATACCTATGTTCTCTTGTATAGATTGTCTAGTTTCTCTTGCTATTCTAATAAAATTTCAAAAACATATGTCTACTTTTTCTTCCTATGTGCTTGTAAGATGATTGTGACTCTTGTAGATTTGAGTAGAAAAACGCAAGTTGCTCTTGATTTCTTCTTAAGGGTTACTAGTTTACTTGAAAAATAAATGTTTTCAAATAATATCTTTATCGGTTGTAATTTTTCAACTTATACCATGAGATCTTGTGGGAAGGATGAAGTGTTACAGAAGGAATGTTAGGATTAATTGGTTAATCATTTTGACACAAAGTTGATACCAGTGACATGATCAATGCCAACATTTCCTATTCCTCCAGTTCTTTCCAATCTCTCAGAAGTCCAACTTACCCAACTACATTTGCTAAACACCTTTACCATTACATAGTAGTGGTAGAAGAGTGCAGAAAAGAAAGATAGGAGGAAGGGAAATACAGAGACATTTAGATATGTGTCCTCATTCCTCTATATTTTAAGCAGTTTTTTTTTTTAATGGTTCAGTTCCTTATAAACCATCCTTCTTCCTGGCTTGCCATTTTTTAATGGAAAGTCTTCTCAATAATTCTTGTCCCTCCAGCCTCAATTAGTGTTCAAGAACACCATCTTATCTATCTGTAAGGGTAAATCTTAAGGTTGCTAATAACTGAGTTTCCTCATTACTCCTTGTTTGATTTTCATCTTATCATGGCTCGTAATTATATCCCCATATTTATTTTATTATGGTAAACTATGTGCCATGAACTGTGTTTTTCTGACTTGCCCTTGATCATCAGTGTTGAAATTCTATGAAACAGCATAGTCAAAAAGAGCAGGATTCAAAAAAAATATCTTGACAAATGTATTTTTCACTTTACCTAAGTATAAATCATCTTACCATTTTCTATTGTTAAAATGTGGCCTAATGTAGGGAAAAAAATAGATAAAATAGAATCCTTCATGCCTGATCTCCACCCAGACTTAATAGCTTTCCCTAAAGGATATCCCTAAACCAACGAATCAGGAGTCTCTTAATCAACCCCAATCTTTATGATAAAATCCCCTGCCTTCCCCAAAGAGAAGGTTGCTTAGTCTGAAATGGTAATTCTTTTACTAACATTTACCCCACTTTCTTTTAGTTTGTTAAATCACTATATTTTATACAATAGTTTTCACTACTAGATGAAATACTGTCTAATTCATGGGTTCTATAAAAAAAAAGCTAATTAGATCTCTACATTTTTGAATTTTGTGTTGTAACACTAGTAACATTTAATTATTATATTTAGGTCTGTGAATTTTTCTATTTATAGAAAATGAGCTAATTGAATACTGCACAAAATCCCTCAGTTGTGATTTCTGAATTTCTTATACTAAGCTAAGACAGTCTGTGTTATGGGTTGAATATTCTGGGAAAAGTTGCTAAGATAAAGTTTGAGGAGCACAGGAATCCACACCACTGAAAGGAAACAGGTTTTTGTATAGAAACTAGTTGAGGTTCAAATTCAGGTGGATAAACCTCTGCAATTCAGGAAGAAACTCTGGAATGATTATTGACTTCCATGTGTTACACATGGGACTTACATTGCCTTGCTTTTTTACCCGTGCTTACTCAACAGATACAAGTTTCACTAGGGAAAGTGTTAGGATTTTCTGAAGTTGAAGCAGATCCAAAGGAAGCTGATGCTGAAACTTAACTGTCATGGTCTATGTTATTTCACTCTCTCCCTGAAGTCTCTCATCTGGAGTCCTCTCTCCATTACACAGATGAACAATATCTTTCCTAAAAAGGAAACTGGTGGCGCATCTCCTGATATTATAGACACTGAGAGGTCAGTCTCACTTCCACTTATTTTATGGTCCTGGAAATATTTTAAATTGATCTTTGCCTCAGTTTATGCCTCTGAAAAATGGAGTAATATTGGTATTGCCTGTAATAGTTAAAATTAAACTTGGCTAGGTCATGTTGCCCAGTTATGTGATCAAACAACTGTCTAATTGCTACTATTGGGCTATTAGGCTATTTTTAAAGTGTGATTGACATGTAAATCAATAGATTTTAAGTAAAACAAATTACCTTTCATAATGTAGGTGGATTTTATAAATCAATTGAAAGCATCATGATAAAGACTAAACAATGAAGAATTTTGTTTTCAAACTTCCTTCAAACTGAAGACTGCAACATGAACTCTTGCTGGAATTTCCACCCTGAAATCCTAGCCTATAGATATCAAACTTGCTGTTGTTAGAACAAAATACATCATCACATACCACTCTATGTTCTTTTTGGACTGGAAAGTAGTCAAAACAGTTTAAGATGTCTTAAGAAAGGTAAAATAATGAACTTAATAATATACATATGGGTAATTTTCATGGTTGTAAATTCTAAATGATAATGGATCAGACTAGGAAAATTTGTTCTGAATTTTAGGACCTAAAGCATCAAAAACAGAGAAGGGAAACTGAACACGACAGACAAAATAGTAAAGATGATGCTCTTAGATGGAGGAAACGTTCACTGATAAGCCTAGAATTGGATGTGAAGACTAAACTACATTATTCTACGTCATAAAAGGGAGAACAGTGATTATGCCTTTGATTTGGAAAAGATCAGAAACTTTAGAACATATGGATCTCTTCTTCAATTAGTGAGGAAAGAAGGACTTTATCAAGAATTGAGGCTTCTCCTGTTTTTCAGGGCTCTCACTGGTCTCGATTCTAAACAAACCTCACTCTTTAAGTCATAGTAACATGGCAACCAACTTCCAGAACCTCACAGAACCCCCAACAATCTAGTTGTGACACCAGGGTGAGAAAAGGGGTGTACTCCTGGGCTGTTAAGAGAAGTCTATCCGACCCTTTTGGGGGAAGGGGGTAAGACATCATACTAACTGTTACAATCACATAAGTTAGTTCCTAAAGATAAGTATCTCACTTAAAATGTCTGCATTCTTTTAGTTCTGTTTCTTCAGAAAACGCTGACTAATACAGAGTCTGACATGGTTAGTAAGAGGCTTAAGTATATTGACTTGAACACAGTCTGACAAATAGTAAGGAAACTGTAACTATTGCCACCTACTATTTATCAAGAGGTTCCTATTCATTACCAACTTAAGAAATTATGAATACTGGCAGAGGAGGTGGGAGGCTGGAGACCAAAGTAGGGGAGAGCGCCCAATGAACTATGATAGAGGACTAGGGAAGCTTTGGTGGTCGGTGCTATAACTTGAATTTGAAGAGGTGTGAACCTGTACTCCTAAATCGTACACAGTGTTGTAAATCAACATTACTTTATTTAAAATAATACAATAAAAATTATAAATGCATTATCTTAACCTAAAGCACATAAACTATATGTATATAAACAAACTAAATTTAGATAATAATCATTCTTGAATATTTTAAGATTCATATACCAATAAAATATACTTTCTTATGCCTACAAGAATATGTTCAATTTTCCTATTTTTCATTTTAGTCCCTAGATACTTTGTTTTTCCCAGCAGGTCTCTGAAAATTTATCATGCAGATTACAGTATAATATTAACCACCTTTTAGTACTAGGAGACTGTAAAATGCATTCAATGGTGTTTCCATGCATGAAGGTACTTTCAGAATGTTTTATGTAGCATAATCCATTTACTAAAACTTGCAGTGCTCCTTGTTTTATGATGTTCTGCAAAGATGACAGATGTTCTTTAATGTTTCACCCTGGGAATTCTTTCTCAAATAAAGTCGTCTACATAGGA
This sequence comes from Galemys pyrenaicus, assembly GCA_019455555.1. Classification (NCBI taxonomy): domain Eukaryota; kingdom Metazoa; phylum Chordata; class Mammalia; order Eulipotyphla; family Talpidae; genus Galemys; species Galemys pyrenaicus. Next base: position 672,560 of record JAGFMF010011647.1, on the reverse strand, counting down.
AACGATGGATATAGATTCAATTGTTTAAAGGATGAAAATTTTCCAATTAGAACACTATTTATTATGAGTTTCACAAAAATATTTACACTAAAACAAAATGTACTGAAGTAAAATGAGTAAGTCAAGCTGTCTCTTAATTGACACGCAAAAGGTTATTGAGAAACTGTTTTCCAATGCATGGGTATAAATATCTTATTGCCTGTGAATAGATGAGTTGGAGAGAATGCCCAAATACTTACTTATCTATTTTACAGATTACCAGGTGCTGTTGGGCTCTTTTTAGGTCAGATCAGGCGCCCTTAAACTGGTCCTTGGTGGGCCCTAGCCTACATCTTCCATGTGTATACAATACTTACTGAGAGCTATCTGTCTCATCTGCCTATTTTTCAGCAGTAGTTGGGTGTTTTGGATGCTTTTTTATATAGATACAATGCCAGAAAACAAATAACCCACCTTAAAATAAGAATTAAGTTTTTATCATTTATATTTTATTTTTTATTTATATCTTTATATCATTGTGTATTCTGCATCTTAGATGTTTTATATCAGTAGATTTTGACCTGAGGTAAACTTAGATCAACAGTATAAAGACACTTTCTTTGGAAATTATTGAAAGATGTATTAGTACTTCAGATTCAGTAAAAAAGATCTAGTAAATCTTAATAAGATCTCAATAAATTAGATCTAATATTTTCAATACAGTTATGTAAATTCCTAATATCATTTTTATATCCTTGTAGAATTGTAATGGTATGTAAACAATTAGCTATAGTAAATCTACAAGACTTCAACGTAAAAATATGATTCAAAAACACAGATTTTTATTTTTTTAAAACCCTATAGTCGGGGCCTCCCTGGTGGCACAGTGGGTTAAGCAATGCACTATGAAGCAAAATGCAGCCACTGCAGCATGAGTTCGATACCTGCTTCTGGCCAGGGAGGGGACCCACATGGTGAGGCAGACCTCTCCTGCTGTGCCTGCTGCTCCCCTCAGCAGTGCAGTGCTTCTGTTGATTGCCTGTTCTGCTCCCTGCTCTCTGTGGTGAATCCTCTCACACCCCCCCACCACGCCTCTGGCCTGTACCCCAGTGCTTGTGTGCATAAATAAATAAATCTTAAAATAAATAAATAAATAAACAAACAAGAAATAAATAAATAAAGAAATAAAGCCCTATCGTCCTTAACATATACAATGAGATGGGAATCAAAATTCCCATCTCATTGTATATACCTCATTGTATATACATCTCATTTTCAATACCTGTTATGTAATAGTTACTATTTGTAAGTATCAGTCACATTAATAAAGTCCTCCTTTTGAATAGACTTAAAAATTAATTTATCCTGACTTTCTTAACAATGCCATTGCATAATGTATTATTTAAGCATCATGTTTTCTTACAAATAATAAGTACTCTGCATTAGTAACCTTTTGCTGCTAAAACAAATGACCACAAACTTAAGACTTCACTTATATGTGATATATAGAAAAAACAAATACATGTCTTTGTCAGGCAAAGACAAACCTTGAAAACTGACCTCAGTTATGAGACATCCAGGAGGGCAGAGGGAAGGGGAAGAGGTGAAAATAAAGTGGAGGGAGAGCACAAGGAATACAGTGTTGGTCTATGGGTGCTGTGGTGGTGGGAGAACTAAGGTGACAACACCTAAGCTGCAAAATCATATATTGTACCCAAAAGATGTAAGAAAAATTTACTACATTTAATAAAAAAGTAAAATTAAAAAAGAAATTAAAGCTCTGTTTATATGCTTAGAATGTGTTAGGTATCTCAGTACTTATAAAATTGGTATTTCTTAACTTTTTAATGTTTTACAATATTTATTAAACATTTACATTTCTTTTTTATGTGTTACAAAAAACCCTAAAAATTTATTTTCTAATATTTCTGGAGGCCAGGAGAGTAAAATCAATTGTCCTGTGTTAAAATCAAATTGTTGACAGAACTGCATTCCTTTTGGAGACTCTGAGGGATGATGTTTCCCTGTTCTCCCTTCTTTGGTTCATAGAGCCTTCCTTAAACCTTTGACTCTAAGGTGCCATCTGTCTCTATAATCAAATCTTGTTTTGCCTGTTTCTTTTGGCAGTCATTTGCATTAAATCGAGCTTATTTACATTAAGTAGGATAATTCCCACTTGTCAAAATTCGTAATCATATCTGAAAAGTCCTTTTTGTCATATGAGGTCATATGCACATGTTCTAGGGATTATTGTTCTATGTTAACATGCTGAACTTAAACAGTGTTTGAGTGGCTTGAACAAACAGAAACTGTATTTTAACCTTCTATGAAAAAAGTCCAGAGTAAAGGGTAGAAATTTGGTTGACAGCACTACAGTGTTGTCAGGAAATCATTTATTCTCCACATTACTTACTCTTGTCCACATGCCTGTAAGATTGTAGCAGGAGTTCCAGTCATTGCATCTGCAAGCCATGCTTCAGGAAGAAGAAAGGGCAGAAAACACTCCAAAACTCCCATCCTAAAACTTCAGGACATTTCGCATTGACAAGAACTCAGTTACATGGTTCTATCTCTTATAAGAAGATTGAAATGAGTGGTTAGCTAAGTAGATTGTTACTTACATAAAATTGTACTTGGGATACAGAAAACGGGAATGGGTTTTAGATGTGCTATTATATATCAATATTTCTCATGAATCTATATGGTATATCTAGCATAAAAATACATATATTAATAAACTAGAAATTATACCAACTCTCTGTAAGACCACTGTCTTCAAAACAAATAAAAGCGTTTACTTTTGATATGCACCATCTTTAAAAAAAAAGGATTCTTTCTTTGGACTAGGTCTAGAAAAGAAAAAATAAAAGTTATGTGGCAGTCATGCTGTATGAAAAATACATTGTAATCATCATTGCATCATGTAATACAGTCTGCAAATACTAAAATTATAAAGTGTTAGAAATGAAAATGTTGGAAGAACTGTACATGAAGATGAGACTCATTTTACTTGTTCTTTTGAAAGATGAATTCATCTACCAAAATTTCCGGCAGAAATTTGAAAAGGTCTATTCTATTCTTTCTCCTAATTAGGTTGCTTTAACCTGAATAGTAAATTCCAGCATAGATATATATAGAGAGAAATTTCCAATGTATTTGGCATTTACTAATTCATATATGCTATTACAATAGAAATAGAATATGTTATTAGAGAGAATGTTATTAGAAATTATGTTATAAAGTATAGAAAATAAAATATCTGGCAATTTAAAAAATTCATATGTAGTGTTTGGGATTTTTTTTCTTAAGATATCCTAAAACTGTTGTGCTCTTTTTCCCATATCACCAATCCTATTTATCTTGAGTTAGATCTAAGTATACTTGTTTTTATATTTTCAGCCTTCTAGAACTATTTACACTAAAAATTACATTCATACAGAATTGCTTCCCTGTGGCACAAAACACATAGCTTTACTTTGAGGTTTCAAACATCAGAGGTAACTTTGAAGTGCTCAGTTAAACGCTTTGCACTTGATATCATTATTCCCTCCCATCTCCCATCTCATTTGCTGTTCCTTTTCAGTTGCCTTTGTGACACTTTCTGACTTTCCTTAAATATTGAAGTTCACCATGGTTATGTTCATCCCAACTTATTCTCTCTGGGAGATGTCATTGTCCTTGTTTTGTTTGAATCCCAAATCCATATCCCCAATCCAAGTGTCTTCTGTAAACTACAGTCCTATAGGTTAAAATGGTCAGTGATGTTTTCTGTTTACATGTCCCATGTGTACCTACAACAAAAGCTGTTCAAAAATGAACTCTGCCCCCAACATTTACAAATCTATCCCTACCCCATTGTCCTTCCATTAATGAAAATCACCATCATCCACTAAAGAGTTGAGACAGGAAACCAGGTATAACTCTGTCTTCTCATTCCCATCCCTCACTTCCCCACCAGTCATCTACTTACTATGTCCTATAACACTCATTCCAAAATATCTCTAGATATATCCTTCCCTTCTACTCATCCAAAAAACCACTATGATTACTCACATTAAGAACTCAATGACTGGGTCTCCCTGGTGGCTCAATTGATTGAATCTCAACACTATGATGCTATTTGTAGCCACTGCAGCACAAATATGATCCCAGCCAGGGGGCTGGTCCACATGATGCAGCAGACCTCTCCTGCCTCACCCGCTGCTCCCCTCTGTAGTGTGCGTCAGTCGATCTACCTATTCTGTTCCCTACTCTGTCTGGTGAATCCTCTCACTCCTAGCCTCCCTCACCTCCCTCACCTCTGGACTATACCCCAGTTCTTGTATGCATAAATAAATAAATCATAAAGAAAATTCAGTTCCTGATATTCTCTCTATGTACATCCAAAACTTCTCACTTGAAGTTCAAGATTTACCAAATATTTCTTCAAATTACAAAATATGTCACATGCCCTCTTAATTGTATGTATTTTATGTAAACATAAGTTGTATTTTTTCTACCTGAATATTATTTTAATTCAAATGCTTAGTAGTATTTGGGTCACAATTTAATTATATCATCCTTCATAATTTCCTAAATCTGATATAAAAAATGTGTTTATGCACACACACATGCACATACACACATATTTCCAAGTAAAGTCCTTACCATTTCTGTTTTGTCTTTGGATATAAACTTTCAATCACTTTATCTGCATACTTGCATAAAAACACAGCAAGTTTATTCATTTCTCTACTACTGTCCTAATACATAATAAAAGAGATTCAATTTCTAAAGTTAAGGTGTGTATTGGAGAACAATGATCATTAAATGAAGCAATGTAAAGATTTCACACATTCTTCTACAGCCTTAAAAAAAAAAAAAACTCATGAGGGGAGGAAAAAGAGTTTAATTCCTTAGAGTTGTGGATTCTTTGATGTTGAAAATATTTAAGAATGATCTTGAATGTGTTCTTTCATTTTTTAACTAATCCATATGAAGTACAAAAATCCCCACTGATTGACTTATTTACCCTAGATATATTTGGAATCTTAGCTGGTTTTCATGATTTTCCATAGGGATTTTGGAACTCTTTTTGATCTTATTTTATGTATTTTCTGATTGAATTCTCATAAATTCACAAATTTTGTTCCTTATATTTGGAATATTCTTCCTTTTCTCAATATTTAGATGTTTGCACTTTAAATGTAAGGATGCATTTTGATTTCTAGCCTTTATTCAACTCGAAAAAGAACACTTGTTAAAGAAAATTAATATTTTAAAAGGTATCATATAGGCATGAATACACTGTATAAGGCAATAAATTAAGAAAACTATACAGAATTATTTTGTTAATGAGTCAGCAACAGCAATAATAATAAAGTTCAATTTATTTTATTTTGGTTAACAATATATTCAGAAGTTCCAGAGAATTCTGAAATACGAAAATATTTAGGGAGAATCATCTCCCAACACATATCAGAAATGTGGACAGATTGGTGAAGGGAAGAACACAGTGATCATTATAAAATGTTCAAGATGAGCTTCAAGGTAACAGAATTGTTACAGGTCAAACTGCAGCTCCAGTAGTAACTTCAGCATACATGCCCTGAAATTTTATATTGGTAGACTTCTAAATAAGAAAACAGAAAATCCTGAATATACCATAATAGAGCTAAGCAGAAAATCCATATTTATATTTTTAAGTTATTTATGCATACAAGAGCTGGGGTGTAGGCCACAGATGCAGGATTCACCAGAGAGAGGATAGAAAGCAGAACGGGCAGATTGACTGAAATACACTATTGAGGGGAGCAGTGGGCAAGACAGGAGAGGTTTACTGTACCATGTGGGTCACCCCCCTGGCAAGCAATTGAACTTATGCTGTAGTGGCTGTTGATAACTTCATATTGTTGAGACATAACCTCTTGCACCACCAGGGAGGCCCATAAATTCAGATTAAGTCCAAGTCTGGTAGAAGAAAAAAGAATACCTTCTAAGTGGGAGAGTTCCAGAGAATTCTGAAATATGAAAATATTTCAGAAACTAAGAAATTTAAATATGATTCCTTTAATATGTTCTGAAATTAATGCTTAACTATCTCTTACTAAAAGGGTCTCACAATAAGCAAAATCATTACATTAATATTTAATTCATCCAAGGAAAAAAATTTAAAGGATACTGACACTAATGGCTAAGAGTTTGGTGGATAATAAAATGAAATAAGTAGTGACATAAGAATATTTGGGTGTTATGTTTCTTCATGATACAATACTAGTAAAGCATTTTTTTGTCAAAATATCATAGAAGTAAGAAGTAATCATGCATTTTTCTCATTGCATGCAATAGATGGCAAACAATTTAAATCTCTAGTTACTGGTGATGTTAACATTCTTTAAGAATGTGTTTGCTGAGAGTTACTTTTGTAATCAATAATTGTAACTAATTTTTTTTTTCATTTTGTACTCAGTAATTACTTTGTGGGGTGATATGTCATCATAACAACACACAAGTGAAAAGTTTTTAAATTTCTTCTAAAACACATTTTAATTTATACTTTTCTAGGCAGTACCATGTGATCTTATTATGTCACTAATTACTGTCAATGAATAGGCAATTATCATTAATTGACATGAGAACTATTGTCCATTTTTGTGATCCACTAATAAATTGTCATCTATAATATTTTTCAGCATGACTCAAGCAATTTTGTTAATAAAATAATCCAAGAAAATTGAACTAATAAGCTGATATTGTGTTCACGTTTTTTTTAGATTAGAAGTGTGCTCCTTAAAGTTGACTCCAATTACACTCACTTGGCCAGGTTTCTAAATATTCACAGTTGCTCTGTACCTAAAAATGCAATATAATTGATGTGGGTAATATACATTGCCATTTTCTTTAGTAACCATTGAGAGAAATATGGACACAGTCAGAGTTGAAAAACATCAAGGTAGAGATAGATGATGGTAATGAAGATCAATTTATTGCTTCTGGCTCTATAAACTACTTTGTGAATATTGAATAAGTAATAATAATAAGCCAAAACTTCATTTCCTACTTTTAGTAAATGGTTAAAATCCTTTCTTAATATAAGGCAAATGACTAAAACCCTAGTCTTATCACAGGAATTAATTTAAATACAAAAATAAAATTTAATAAACACTGTTTAAAATTTGTTTTATATATAGTTGTCTTTAAAAAATAGGCAAGAGGAAAATACCTAATAAGTGTATATGAAATTTATAAAAGGACTTCATTCTGTTAAATGTCTTGTGATTTTTTAAAGTTTTCAACAGAACCTAGCATAAACCAAGAGTATAGACTATTTAATAGATGCTAGAGCTTATTTATCAATATAATTTACCAAAATAATTATTCAACAAGTTAGTGTTCATATATAAAAAAACAAATGATCATTTTATTTCATCATCATATTTAGTCTGTTAACATAAATACTATTGATTGTTTTCTGCATCTGTCTATACATAACTTGGTAGTCTACCCAAATGATTTAAATATAGTCCTAAAATTCAGTTTGGGCTATAGTCATGTCTTTATCTCCAACCTTAGAGTGATTGAACATGTACAGTGAATGCATAAATGAATAAATTAGGTCAAATGATAAACATTATGGTTTTCCAAGTTATAGTGTATTTTTCCTTTTTCCCCACAAATAAACTTTTCCAGCTTATGCATGTTTTAGTTTACATTTTTATACAAGACTTGTTAAAATAAATATTTACAGAAAGATACACAACTACAGAAAGATAGCAAAACTAAAATTCTTAAGAACATTGCAAACAAGGGTCTCCCTGGTGATACAGTGGGTTGAGCGCCACACTGTGAAGCATCTTCAGAACAGCAGTGCGAGTTCGATCCCCCATCAGGGAGGGGACCCACATGGTGCAGCAGACCTCAGAAGATCTATCCTGCCTCACCTGCTGCTTCCCTCAGCAGTGTATTTCAGTGGGTCTGCCTGTTCTGCTCCCCACTCTGTCTCTAGTGAGTCCTCTCACCTCCCATGATTCTGGCTTGTCCCCCAGCTCTCCTATGCATAAATAAATAAATCTTAAAAAAAAAAAGAATATTGCTAATCAGTTACAGTTTTATACTGCGATAGTGAAAAAGTATCAAAATATGAACTTTCCAAAAACAGGAACTTTAGATATGAAGGTTGAATAAATTCTTCTTTATCAAACTACACTGATATTGTAGAAACCATCCTACCTATAGTTACCTTTTGTATCCATGTAAATAAAAACAGGTAAAAACAAATGCAAGTTCTTTTGTCATTTCACAGTATTCCAGTTTTCTTGAGCATCTCGCTGACTGTCTTCCTTTCTAAAGGTAACAGAATAGTTCAATAACAGTGCATTGCAGTCTGGATTTTATGCCTTTCCTTATCCTTGGCATTCTTTTTGCCACTTTTTGATAACGAGGCTAATCTCTTCAGTGAACTCCTGTGGGGCTGTTGCATCAAAGCTCTCAATAAAAATCTGAACAGTTCAACAATTTTTATTGAGTCTTGATTGAACAGCCCTTGGGGAGCTATGCACGAAAAAGAAGATAGGGTAAAAAGTAGTCATGATTGTAATAGCCTCCATCTGAGGATGTATTAGAGCACCAGTCCAACAGACATGGCAATATCTAAAATTTAACATCTTGGCATCAAAGCATATCTCCTGGTGCCAAATAATGAGGCATAGAGCACAGAAATAAAAGTGTCACTAAAGGTATCTTTTTCTCTTCTTTTCTTTATGAAAAACCAGAAATTGCACCAGAATTGTGAATGGTCCAAGTCAACCCTTATTTGTTTTAAGTAGACTCTTAACTGTCAAAAAAGGAAAGAAAAGAAAAACAAATCATACTACATAATAAAGTAGCAGTAAAACAATAAAGCATAGGAAAATCTGTTGACGGCTTGGAACTTCTTTCACTAGCACTTGACCTTCCTGAAACCCTTCTAGTCTTGCCCTCACAGCATGCATGCTTCCAACTTCAAGCTGATAAAAAAAGAAAAATGTAGGAAAGAAATAGAGCTGTTCTACCACAGAAGAGTACAGAAAGCTATGAAGGTTGACATCATTTCCCCAAAGGAAAATGTTTCTGGTAGCTACTAGTCAGCAAGAAAAGTAAGCTAGCAATAGTCATCATTCCTTGAAGAATCAAAAGAAAACTTACTGAGACTCCTTTGTTTGATGTTTTTCCCTAAGATACCTGACTGTCATGTAAAGATGTTGAAAACAACTTTATATTTCAAAGAATTTTGTGGAGCTAGGAATAGAAAAAAAGAAATCAGTATTGAATTTTGTAGAATACTTTATATTACAATGCTGTAAATGTTCAATTAAGGGAAACATATTCAGCATTTCCCAAATTAATTACTTAGTCTCAAAATATGTTTAAAGTAGAGCATAAAAAGATAGAGAATGATGGATTTATGTCAAATAAATCACTTGTATTGCAACAAAAGAGCAAAATATTTTACTATCTTATTGTAATTTGATTTTAATAACAATCTCATGAATGAAATCAGTTATGATATCTTGACAAATACTTTTCCAAGAGAAAAGGAAACTGAAGATATAAAAATTAACAAAATGAATGATATTGTATCACAGATGAAATTACCCACATACATAAAGGATGAAATCTCCCTTCCTTATACTTCAGGATTCAACTCTTAAAAATAGTTTCCATCGCAATTTACTCTGTTGGCAATTCTAGGTTTGGGGATACTTTCACTCAATATAAATGTGAAGGCATCAGTCAACTGTTAATGAAGGGTACCACAATATTTAAGTGTATGTGTGTGTGTGTGTGTATGATTTTCTAAATCAGAAGTACTAAAGAGTCTGAGATTTTAACTTACGCACACAGAGACAAAAACATGTTACATATAATCACACACACTAGCAACATTTTAAACATTTGGTTCAGAGATCAGAACTCAGGTAACTAACAAAATAATAACTTGGGAAATTGATTTCCCATAGGTGATATGAGAGCCAGATGTCATAAATCTAGATGTACAGAAAGTCTCACTCTAGGAGAAGGACCTAAAAATATTAATTTTCTCACATATAGAAGCAAGATATTCACTCTCCCAAGAGGAAACTATGGTTTGTTAACCTTTAAAATGTAAATATAGCTCTCTAGAGGAAGATAAAACTATGTCTTTGAGTTTACAATCTAGGATTATCAGTTTTAAAAATGTAGATGCATAGAAAGAGAATGTTCTACATGTTTTTGAAGATCTCTGAGCTATCCAGTCAGCTTTCCTTTAACCCAATTAATATTTTTAAAATACATACACATGCAAATAAAAATAAGTACCCCAAGTTAATTAGGTCTTTTTATACATTCATATATTGAGTCCAGGCTCAGTCACCCTTTCATCTAAGGGAAATTGCAAGGGATAAGTATAAATTTTCTCTTAATAATAGGCTGGAAAATACAGGATGATCCTTGTGAGTGCCATACAGAAAATACTATAGCATTGACAATCTAATTGAAATAATTCTTGATGAATCAGACACATGATGACCGTGTTGTTTTCAATCAGCTTTATATCCAACAGAGAAAAATGCAATTTATGTTAATAACATACTCAGGGGACTCAGAGATATTCAGTACTTTCTCCTGTCACACAGGAACAAGTTGTCAATTGATTTAAAGCAATAAAGCAGAATAATTATCCTACTGTGAATCCCCGGATTTTGTTGTGTCACTAAGAACAATAGAAACTGAACTAATTTAGGTTGATCTGCTAAGGCCTCTCAAACAACTTAAGTGTTGAGAGGCTGCATCTGCACCTAAATTCACTGCCATAGAACAATTCTACATGAGCCTGGAGGACGCCATAGAATTCCTCTCACAGAATATAGATTGATGCATATAACTGATCAATAGAATATAAGATCAGAAAATAAGCATGAAATTTTACAGTTAAGAAAGGGCAATATTGTGGTGATCAATTGATAGTATATGCAAATATTAAGAGCAATTAAGAAATACAGAAATTGAAGAGAGATAATAAAATTATTTCATTTTATTTCACCATTTCATTAGTTTTCTCATTTGGAAAGAAAAAAAAATATGAATTACTTTTAGCTAAAGCTCTTAAATAGTAATTAAATATTTTGTCAAATCTTTATAGAATTAGATAAGGGGATTTCCCTTTCTAAGTCCAAGAGAGATAATCAGGTGAGGAATTAATACAAAATATTGGATATAAATAATAGTAGTAGAGGAAATGGTAGGCAGGATGTGACCCAGACATCCAGAATGTCACAGATCTACTCATCTTTATTTCTTACTAACACAGTAATGACATAGAATTTGATATTTTTCTCTCATTGATATTTCTTCTCTTGACTTTTTAGAAAGAACAATCCAAATTGTAGATCTCAAATCATATATATATGAGATGAAAATGAATAAATTATATTTTTGCTTAAATTAGAACAATATTATTTCAAATAATTCATCTTTATCTGAGCAGTTATCTATGAGAAATATATTGAACTATATTGACTTTAAAAACTTTGTAATAAATCTACATAGTTTTGATTTTTTGGAGATTTATATGAGATCAAAATCTAATTTATTTTATGGATGGAAAGTCAAGCAAACTGAAACAAATGAAAATGTTGCAAGCAGTTCACACCTTATATAGTTTTTTTTTTTACATTTCATCTTATTTTACAGATGTTTAACTTTCATCCTCTCATCTTCAAACAAATTGCAATCATGAATCCTGCCTAAGATACAAATTATAGTTTCCATATAAATAGTTTGCAAAGTTATGTAGCAAATGTATGAAAGTTTTGATAGCAATATCCCATTTTTGAATTTAATTTCAAGGTTCCAGAAATATAAAATTAAGGTTGAAATCAAGACAAAAAGAAACACATTTGAAATGCCTGCATCATTATTTACCTGGATGTATTTTGGAGCTTGACATTGTATTTGACTAGGATTGTCCCTATAAAACAGAAACCATGTAAATCTGTCCTTTAAACAATATTAATTGGATATTTAAGTGCGAACAAGTCAGATAGTCCAAGACCAAATAATGTAGAATATATGTTATTGTGTTGCTACAGATAAGTTCCCTGCTTGAGAGTTTTATATGAGTTTATTTATTTTTTTTAAAGATCTATTTATTTATGTATACAACAGCTGGGGGTACAGGCCAGAATCACAGGAGGTGAGAGGATTCACCAGACAAGAGTGGAGAGCAGAACAGGCAGACTGACTGAAACACACTGCTGAGGGGAGCAGCGGGCGAGGCAGGAGAGGTCTGCTGTGCCATGTGGGTCCCCTCCCTGGCCGGCGGCAGGGATCGAACTCGTGCTGCAGTGACTGCGGTTTTGCTTCACAGTGCATTGCTTAACCCACTGCGCCACCGGGGAGGGCCCTTATATGAGTTTAGACTGGTATTTAAGGATCAAGCTCTGATCACCTCCAGAAATGATAACTGGCATTTTGGATTAGATATTTCCCCTTGTAAAGGTCAATTCCTAGCTTGCTATCAGATACTAATTGTAAATTTCTATACCAATATGGGCACTAACTAACCTTGAAACCTGAACATCTGTGATTCTTGGGTGATATCAGGAAAAAAACAAAAACAAAAACAAAAAAACAGTGTGAATTGGAAGGTCAATGTCCAGAACATAGAGATGGTTTGTAGAGGATCGTGCTAACAGGAGAAAGAGAGGAGTAGATATTCATGAATAGAGAGCCTCTTTTCCTTAGAAATGACTTTGGAACTGAGTGAGGAATGGTTCCCTATAGACATCTCTTTATTAAGACCAAAAGAGAGCTGCCTTGTTTGTGTATGGCAGTTCAAAGTTAAGTGGACAACCATTTTGAAATGCTGGTAGTCCAAGCAAAGAAGGTAAAAACAAATCAGCTCTGGTGAGTTTAATTGTATTCTTATAGGCACAGTATTTTTGGTTCTACCAAGTCATTGGATATAGTCAATACTTAGTATATAGTTAAGTAGAAAGACAATGGAAACCTGTCCTATTGAATGGTTGTTCCTAAGGGAAACAGACCTATAGAAATCACTATGATAATCTGAAGAGTGTGTTAAAGTAGAATGTGTCAACATCATTAGAAGAACCTCTTTTAAACATTGGAAAGATGACTGGATGATACAATACATAGTTACCATGTAAATAATTCTCAAAGTTAAATACCAAATATGTGAAAGTTTTGGTAGCAACTTTCTACTTCTGAATTTAATTCAAGTTCCAAGAAAAAAAAATCACGCTTTAATATTAACTTTGTTCCCATTTTATAGTACATCTCTACAGTGATTTATTTATATAATAATAGAATATGAACATTAATAAAGATTCCATTTAAATATATAATAGAATAGAGATGCATTATATTTCAGAAACACCACAATTATAGCAGTTAAGTTATAACCACAGCTTAGGTCTTATCACCATTATTCAGTCAGCAAATCCACTTTGAAGGATTCATTTATGAGTCTATTTGCTTACACATAGGTATATAGCAAACAATAAATAAGGAAAATTCCATGATCTTGTGTACTATCTCTCCTTGTAAAAAATAAGATATCAAAAAGTAACATAACTTCAGATGTTGTTTCATGCTGTGAATAAAATAACTAGAAGAATAAAAAGATGGAGGGCAATTGGAAGGAGTCATGATGAAAAAGATGACTGATTTATTTGTAAGCAATTGAATATAGACACATAAAGCTGGAGGTGGGGAGGCTAGTCAAAGTGCTAATAAAAATTTCAGATATGACTCTGAAAACAACCTCAGGAAAAGAGTGAGGTTTAAAAAAACTAATTTCATACTGTGTGCTAAGCACCAATCTTGGCACTGCTGATTTATCACTAAGAAGAAATTCCTTATTCTCATAGATATTACATTCCAGTAGAAAGCTAGACAATAAAAGATAAGAACATCATTATGTATGTTTCAATGAAGGAATGGATGACAGAAATAAAGCAAAAAGGATGTTTCAGAAATTGAAAAGAGCTCACAATTTTGAATGACAAAGCCAAGTGAGTTTCCATTCATAATATTTAAGTAAAGACATAATACTTTAAGGGATAAAGTCCCACCTATATGAACAAGGAGAACATTTCACATAATGCAAAGGATCTGAGGCAGAAGTATACTGTAGCTTTGAGAAACAGTGAGGAATATGTGAACCTGAAGAAGAGAAAATGAAGAATAATTGATGAAAGATCAGATAGAATGTAAAGAGACAGATTTGCTTTTTATATATTCATATTTTACTCTTGGTGGCATGGCATTTAACTCAAAAGGTTTCAATAGAAGAGTTAATTATGTGTGTTTTCATAGGATTATTTTAGCTATTAATAAATTAATAATAAATGAATAAAGCAGGGAGAAGAGACTATTTTATTGTCTTTCCACAGGGTGATACTACCTTGAACCACAATAAACAATGCTTATTGTGCTAAAATTTGAGCAAAAATTTGATCTTGAAATTCAAAAAATGAATAATCCTGATCTTATTTCCAGACTAATTATGATATATTTTCATTTTATTTAATTCAACTTCTTTTGAGAAAAAAAAAGTCTTTTCTAGGTCTTGGGCTACAGAGTGATTAAAAGAGAAAGAGTGTCTGTGTTCTTGGAGCTTATATTCTAGAAGAAGAGGACCAATTCCATCTCAAGAGATAGTTTTAGAAGTTCCACTAAGTAAGACTAAGAAGGTTATAAATAGGGAGTATTTGGAGAAGAAGTTTGGGATTTTTTTAAAAAGATTTATTTATGCATACAAGCACTGGGGTACAGGCCAGAGGTATGGGGGGGTGAGAGGATTCACCACAGAGAGCCGGAAGCAGAACATGCAGATCAACCAAAGTACATTGCTGAGGGGAGCAGCGGGTGAGGCAGAAGAGGTCTGCTGCGCTATGTGGGTCCCCTCCCTGGCCGGTGGCAGGGATCAAACTCGTGCTGCAGTAGCTGCAGTTTGCTTCATAGTGTGTTGCTTAATCCACTGTGCCACCAAGGAGACCCAGAGGTTTGGGATTTTGCTTTCAGCTATAATGATTCTGAGATACTATGACATGTGCAGGAAATAATTCAATATAAAAGACATAAGCCTGAGTAATTAGATTTAAATTCATATACCATTATACATAGTTGACAAGTAAAATACAAAAAGATGATTAAAAATACCAAAAAAGTGGGTATAGTTTGATATATATGTGTATATGTATATATACTCATCCATATATACACACACATTTATATACACATATATGCACACACATGTGTGTATGTATAAATCTGCTATATAGTTTCTGGCACAGAACTGAGAACCTTGTAAATTCCTAAGTCATAAGAGCACTTGGATGGTTTGAAGATAGGTTCTCATCAACAAATCGTGTTTAGAAACTCGGAAATTTTAACATCCCCACCCTTCATCTTCTAAAAATAGGGGAGGGACTGGAAATGGAGTTAAAGATTGATCATGCCTATGTATTTAAGTTTCTGTAAAAATCTAAAAAGAATGGGGTTTAGAGTACTTCAAGGTGGGTGTATAGATTCAGGTACCAGAAAGGTGACACATACCAATTACCCAGAGTCAAAAGCTCTTGTGCCCAAGAAACTCTCAGATCTGTCCCTATGTATGACTTCATCTAACTTTTATTTGTATCTTTTATACATATCTCATAATAAATTGGTAAAAGTGTTCTGTGAGCTACCCTCACAGATTGATTGAATCTAAGAAAGGAAAGGTTTCGTGGGAACCTATGATTTGTAGCCAAGTCAGACAGAAGTTCTGTGTAATCTGGGATCCTACTACCTGTGATTGACATCTGAAGTGAAGCACAGTATTCTTGTGATTGAGTACTTGACCTGTGGTATCGGACACTATCTCTAACAAATTGTTCTAGAATTAAGTTAAATCCATATGATGTTGCATGATTTCTTGATGAGGTGAAAACCAATACATCTTATTTTCAGAAGTGTTATGAGTGTGGTAGTTGTGTGATAATAAAAGAGAAATACAAGATAAAGGGCTGAGGAAATAAAGACTATTTCCCCCCAATATACAGCTAGAAAAAAGATACTAGTTGACTACCATAATAGTGAAAGAAATCATCATAAAGACAAAACAGCAACCAGCAGATGAATAGAAAATATTTGCACACCACACAAATTTGCACACTGAAAATAACTATCACTAAAACAGAAAGACACCCTACTGAATGTGAGATAATATTTGCATATAACATATTTTACAAAGGACTTATATCCAAAATATATAGAGAGCTCTACAAAAATAAAACAGATAACCAAATCAAAAATGGGCACAAGTGCTAATAGGCACTTTACAAAAAAAATAAAAGTCAAAAAATACAAATAGCCAAAAGGCATATGAAAAATGTTTCTATATTTATCATCAAGGAAATGCAAATTGAAATCACAAGAGATACAATTTCACCTGTGAAAATGCCCCATATCAAAAAGACCAGACACAATATATTTTGCCTAAGATGTGGACAAAGATTAACCCTCATACACTGTTGGTAGGACTGTAGATTGTTTTAACACCTATGGAAGACAGTAAAGAGGTATCTCAAAAATAATAGACTTACATTATGACCCAGCAATCTACCAGAAAAAAAAGAAACACCTCTATTCAAAGGACTATATATATAGTATGTATATTACCTCCATAAATATGTGTGTATATATATATTTATATATATTTGTATGGTTCTCTGTTCAGTGCAGCACTATTTACAATGGTTAAATTTTTGAAACAATGCCCAAGGAGAGAATAGACCAGAAAAATACAGTGTGTGCATACACACACACACATCTATATATAAGGGAATACTCAGCTATAAAAAAAAGAATCAACTCTTACTATTTGAATCAACAGGAATGGAGCTGAAGTAAATAATGCTAAGTGAAATGAGTTATAACAAGAAAGACAATACTAAGTGGTGTCAATTATATGTGGAATATAGAGAAACAAAAAGGTTGGACAAAAACCAAATCAATAACCAACACTTGATATCTAACTAAAGAAACAACCAGAAACAACCAGAAGGGGAGGGTGGTGATATCTGAATGAGTATGGTGAGATCTGAGTGGGGAGAGGAAGGGACCAAATGATTATGTTGCAGGATTATTAGGGATTTGGTGTTGTACATGGTTTTAAAACATATAATGTAGAAGTTTGAATCTATAAACTCTAACACATATACAAAGATGTAAGCCAATTTTACCTCCATAAATAAAATTGCAAAAAGAGAGAGAAAAAGTTAACATTAATATTTTTATGCATAATATAGCCTGCACACATCTGAATTGTGTTAATTCAGATGAGAAATAAAGGTAATTACAAAAATAATGAACTTGATTATTAGAAGATTAAAGTAATTAAAGGACTATAGTCAATATAATTTAATATTAGATACAACATATTTTCTTAGTCTATTTGTATCTTTTCAGAAAAATAAAGAAACAAACAAAAAACAGTCTTTCAATTTGCTGTATGGAATTAGCCTAGGGTTAATGTTTATTCAGTATTATAGCCGTACCATTGATCTTAAATAACTGAGGTAGCATGTAGAAATCCATAAGTATGTGGGAGATTAAACATTAGCTGTGTTAGCAGTGGTCTGCTTTTCTTCTCTGGTTAAAGAACATGTCAAGTCTCATCCACAGCTCACTATCCACAGAAATAAGAAAATAACCATGTATAAGATCCTTGACTCCCCCTTGTCATCCCCTAGATGATGAATACGTACTGGACTGAATACCCCTTGTCCTTGATGGTATCAGTAAGCATCATTATCAGTTAATTCACCATATCCATGAGAGCTACTCAGAAGTTATATGCCAAAATTTATCTTTCTACTTCAGAAGAATTAATCTCCTTGAAATAAAACCTGCAGTCACC
Organism: Galemys pyrenaicus; assembly: GCA_019455555.1. Lineage (NCBI taxonomy): Eukaryota > Metazoa > Chordata > Mammalia > Eulipotyphla > Talpidae > Galemys > Galemys pyrenaicus. The sequence continues at coordinate 654,652 of JAGFMF010011647.1, read as the reverse complement.
CATAGCAAAAGATGCTTTCTGTAGTAATATAACCCAAAAGCCATGGCTCTTTCATGCAGTTGCAATCATTCAGGAAGAGGCCACTGCCCTTAGCTCATTCATCAGAGGAAAAATAAAGATGTTAAAATAACTTGTATCCACAATGACTATATTTGATTTACTGCCTGTGATGTGTGTGGCTGAGGAAGCTTGGTATTGGTATTGCCTCACTGATGCTGTTCTTGAGAGGTTTCCTGAGTGTGTGGCTTTGAATATAAAGTCAGGAAGACTGCTGGAGAAAAGGAAGGAGAAGGAACAGTCATTACCATTGTTATATAGCTTCACCATGCCTGTCAGTATAAGTTGAAGAAAGTAACCAAAGAGCAAACTAGTTTGTAAGTCACCCAGCCTTTTTTCCATTTGATCTATCTATCTATCTATCTATCTATCTATCTATCTATCTATCTATCTATCTATCTATCTATCTATCTACTTATCTATCTACCTATCTACCTACCTACCATCATCTCTTGCCCCTTCTTTTCTCTTACCACAGTTCTCTCCCTTTCCACTTCTTCCTTTTAATTTCATTCATGTTATACTATGTTTAAAGCAGTCTCTGACTAGATGGTCCAAGACTGAAACTAAGCTCCTGCTTAAACTGATGTGTTTGCTTTTGTAAACTACAAAACTTAACTCAGTTTCCTCTTTAAATTGATATTGGTTGAGAGGGTTTAAGTAAACACTGAGAGTTTGGTAAACAATATACAATTGTTTGTTCATTTAAACCCTTATATAATGATGCATACAAATTATTACTTATTTTGTTCTTTTGCTGTAGCATTATTATAATAAAATTCAACCTATATACATGGAGTAAATAGTATCAGGATTATCATTGATTTTTGAGGATTACAATTTGTAATGAGGAAAATGACATGACACTAATGACCTATTTAATTATATCTGAGTTCTAGACATGGGTGATTTTATTTCTATAATTGACTTGAAGAATTCTCTACTGAATCAATAATTCTCTACTGAAACTTAAAAAATATATATTTTAAGTACCATAAACAATATTTTAGGAGATGTGCAAAGTCCACAGTCCTTTTCTTTCTACTCAGTTCAATCTGTGGATTCCTACAACTTGGTCTTGCCTGCACATAATATTTTTTTATTAATCAAGTACAAAATTAGGAAGGATATGAAGAAGAAAAACTGAGAAAAAGGGCAGATATGAAGGAGGAGTACCAGGTTATATTTTAAAATATAAGTGCTTCTTGAAATTAACTCTATCTTTGTCTTTATTGGATTTACCATTTTACATAACAAATTCTGTATTTTCTTCTCACAGTTGTTTTTTTTTAGACAGTTTACTTTCCTTATATATTTTGTCTTTCTTTAAACATTATGGTATCCCATTTGTATTGTAAAGACATAAACAGAAAATAATGGTAATGATTATAATAAATATATAGAATTGGTAATGATTATAATAAATATATAGAATAAATGCATAAAAGGGAGAGATTATTATGATACTCTCTCAAGATTTACCTTTATGAGTTTCATTGACTAAGTCTGAGATAGAAACAGAAATTTTGGTAATCATTTATGATTTTATTACTGTTATTGTTTTTGTTAGAAACAAGTTACCATATGCTTTTAGATGTCTTTCACTGAGTGAAATAAACAATAATTTATAAAGAACACTTTTTATATGTGCTAAAATGTTTGACTGCTTGCCAGCAGAATCATACATTAATCACACTTCTATATTTCACATCTGTTATTATAGTTTATTCTATATGCACAATAAATACTGATGTGGAAATTCCATTATTGCTTAGCAATAATATATCGGTAGAGATATGTCAAATAAAGTTGTGGGGTGGGGCATGAAAGCAAACAATGACCCACCACTTTCATTTTCTTGTGTCCAGATTTTTACTTTTTCCTATTCTTTCTGTATTTTCACAGACATATGTCAAGTTCTTTTGCTTCAAGCATTAAAAAACCTTAGAAAATAAAAATGTCAGTAAGATGAAGAAAATAATGATCAAATTATGGAGTATCACTCAACATGCATTACACAATCAGAAGACTATGTGTGCATGGAGTCTATTTAGTGTTCATTTCTCAATCACATTATGTTTGGCCAGAAGTTAAAAAAAAAATGAGAATGGTTATTGTAACATTTGCTAAAAGTGATTTTCTTCTTGTCTTCCTTTTAAATTCTTTGTACTTTAAAAATAGTGACATTTCCATCAAAATGAATAAGAAATTTTAGATAATTGATTCTTATTCAGACTGCTAAAAGTAGATACTTGTTTACTAAGGAAAAACATTTTCATTACATCTTACTTCATAATTTCTATGTTTTTTCAGGGAAAAATTGACTATCACCATCTCAAAGTGACATCACTGTTTTTATATGAAATTTTGTGAGTATGCCATTTTAGTTATGCCCTTTATAAGATATTCTTTCTTTTCTACACAATGGGAATTTGAAACTGCAAATGACTTTTTGTTGAAAGGAAAGTCAAAGCAGTGACAATAATAACCTCCAGTAGGATTTTTTTTCCTTGTAGTGAAAAGTACATTGTGAAGTTAATAAAGTTAACTTTTGACATCTATATAGTTGAAACCTAGTTTCTTAAAAACACATTTTGACAGAGAATTGTGTAAAATTAAAATAAGCTGTAGGTACTTGTCAAGATATTTTAAAATTTTTCATTCATTTCTTAAAACTTTAACTTTATTACAAGCACATAATTAAACATTTTAAGATGATATTAAATGAAAACTGATATCACACCAATTCAACACATCTGAGTTATTGGCATATCTACATATTAGCATTGATTCAGCCTATCCAATGTTATTAAAATATTAACTGCTCACTTAATCACAAAGACATATTTTTAAAGAAAGTATATTTTAAAATTTCCAACAGAATGACACATTTTTTAGGCTCACAAAAATTTGTTTCCAGAATAATTTATAAAATTATGTGATACCTGTACATATTTAAAATAGTAACAATCTATAGCACATGCTTCAGAGAAATGATAATAAATCAGAAGAAAAAGTCTAAATGTGTTCTCTATGTAATTTCAGTTTTTATATTATTACATACTTGGATTGAAAAATAGAAAACACTGAAAGCCTTTACCTAAAACTTTATTCAATACTTGATAACTGAGAACAACCCTAAATTACTTTTGCAGGAAGAAAAGCATTTAAAAATATTTTCTAACACTGATAGGGTAATTAAGTGCGAATACATCTAACTTTTAATATTGGTTGATTGAAATCCTCAGAAAATGTAAGTGAACTGATGTTGGATTGGGCAGAAGAGGATATAAAGAGAGCGAGTACAGGGTCTTGTTTTGACACTATGAGGTTCACAAAGGTGTTATTGAGGGTTGCTGCAGATTGAATATAGGTTCCTCCTTCACCCAATATGGTACTTTTGGAATTGGTACTTTTAGGTCATTAATTAACTCATAAAATGAAATCTTCATGGTAGGATTAAAATCTTTATAAAAAGAAACACCAGAGCTAGCTATGGTATTTTATGATACTAATGAAACTAAGATAAAATTATTGTTTTCTGGGGCACAAAGAGAAATTTTTGGTTCCTCTATCTTTCTCAGTCCTTTATTTCATTCAATATTAGCTTCAAGGATAGCTTGTTTAAGCAAAAGTCTGTCTAGATTTCCAGTGCTATATGATATTTCTAAGCCTAAAAATCTAATGAGGGATATAAACTGAGGAGTTAGTTGAGTCTAGTAGAATCATTATTTTTCCTTTGTGCTTTTGTCTTTGTGTGGGTGCATTGACATCAATCTTAAATAGAGTTAGGTGATGTGTGGAAGCATGGAAAGATTCAGTATATGACTGAGTTACCAAGGATAACAAGAAGTTTATTTTCTAAAAGGCTCTAAAATGTTTTCCTTAACTAACTGCCTATCACATATGCTTGTAACAGGGAAAACCAATTCCATTTTTCATCTGAATTTGGCAAATTAGAAGACTCAAAAATTGACAAAGTGGTGAATTGTTCAAGCTTTCTTATATTTTGTATCTCAGCCTTTATTCTTTTTGTGAGATGTTAACAAAACACCCAGGACTCTAGAAACTAAATCACCATAATTTAAAAAAAAAAGACTGAAAATTTTCTGTCTTTAAAAGTTAATCTAGATATCTAAGCTATAGATAATTCAAAAGGGACTTATGGGAAGAAGGAAGAGATAGAGGCAAAATATTAAAGTAATGGTTTGTGGGATGGAACACTTCAAATCCTTTATGGAAGCTATCTACATATGGAAGTCTGATGTTTGAGTTCTTTAGAAATTTATTTCTTTCATAATGCAATCTGTTCCCAGAGAATTTAAAGAGATTTTCAGTATTAAATTTGTGAACAGTGAAGACATCACACTACTAGATTGTGTCCTTTAACTGTGGAAGCAGCATTTACAGAATCTTTGTCTTCTGACTTAACTGTGGTTACAAAGTGAGAGTTCCTGGCATTTTTTTTTTTTCCAACTAGTTGCATCAGCAATCTTATGTTAGTGTCATCTCTATAAATCAATTGTAAGAGCTGATGACATATAGTAGTTCCTGTATTTAAAAATGGAACAAGCTGCTTGTACTCTTTGTGAAAAATTTGTATGCATTGTATTAATACTATATAAAAACTCTTCAAACAAGCTTGCAAGTTTGATTTTATGTAACCAATTGTCCTTTCAATTTTCATTGATGACTTACAATGATAAGGGCAATTAATTTCTGCATGGTGAGCAGTGTCTTACAAAGCTTATTAATCATAGTTACAATATATGGGAAAAATCTCGTTTGATGTTGGTATAATGAAAGTTGGAAACACAAATTTTAGAAATCTTTTTAAAGTCTGTTATCTTGTTTGGTTGTCTCTCTTTGTATTATTTATTCAAATGTTTTTTGACTGGGAGATTTTCCAGTCACCCAGAATGTAGACAGACAGTAGCAAGAGGGTATCTATATACATTCAAAAGAGTACTTTTGAAAACTTATAAACAAATCATATATTTATTTATATTTAAATACAAATATTTAAATAGATTTTAAGCTTTACTTCTTGCCCTTATCCCACTCTTACAGTTTGGCTGGATTATAAATTTGACATATGGGACCTGAGCCAGAAACATCCTCAGCAATATTGAGGAAAATAGCTGTAGCAAAGCAGGTTTAAATTTGATGTCAACTCTGCTATGGAGATAAAACTGAACAGTCCTGGACAATAAATTTTGTTATCCAAAATTATTAGAAATTAAGTGGTATACTCTCTCAAGGCTTAACACAGTCAAAGTGTAAGAATGCAACTCATGATTACCCTGTGAGAAAATGACTAATTCTTTAGTGACTTTTGAGTTCATTGTAAAACATACCAAAATTGCCACTTATTTATTGATAAATGATTTAAAATGCAGTGTAAAAGCAATTTGAAGACAATTATTGTACTTGCAGAAAGTTATTTTCTATTTTAACATAAGCACACACTTTTAATTTAGAAATAGGCAATTATATATGCATTATACATGTGCATACACACATATATCTTACACAAAATGAAACTATGAAGACTAAACTTTTAAAGTTCAGAATTTTATCATTTTTATTTAATTTTGGTAAACAAAGAATATTCACAACAGTTAGGAATCAATTATAATTTGGAAAATGTCCCAAATCTTAAATTTTATTATCCTTTTTTATATATAAAATGAAGTTACAAACAACTGCATTAAATAATAGCCATTCGTAGAAACCTAAAAAATGGCTCTAACAAAGAAATTTTTTTTTTAGCAAAGACAATTTTTAATTGCATTTTTCATCATTGTAAAATTTAATTCTTTTAAGTTTTTAGAGATAATTTTAGGTTGCAAAGTAACAAAACTAGAATGCAGAGTTCACATATGACACCCACCCAGGTCTCCCTTTAGCATCTTGAATAACAAGCAATACCAGTCAAAGTTAGGAATTTGAGTATGGTTAAATGATAACTGTTTTTAGTAACTAAACATTGAAATTTATTCATATTTTATTGTTTTTTAATGATTTTTAAATTTCTTTTTTATCAAAATCCCTTGTCTCCACAAACTTAAAGAAAAAATATTATTATACAATAAGAACTACATGAAAATAATTATTCTTCAAAATAAAAAGTTACTAGGAAATTCTATTAATCAGTAGCAGCTACTATTAGAAATTGAAATTTAAAGAAATAAAAATTTTATTAGACAGGGAATAATTTTTTATACAAAAGGTAACCATATTCCCATTATACTATCTTTAGTGATATATTATTTTGTAAAAAAAAGTACTTAAAAACTTAATCTTTGTTAATCTTTATTAACAAATCAATTGCCATTTTAAATGTAGAATATTTAATATTTCTTTGTATTTATTTTATTATGTATGCACTTTGTGAAGTTTAAGAGAATTCACAAATATGTCATTATAGGTACACATAAACATACAACTGCAAAGCTAAATTAAAATTAAATTTTTACCTTTAAATTTATAATCATATTTAATAAAAATGTATACTTCTTATAGAAATTTCTATCTTAAAAATCTATAGTAATTTCCTTTAGAAAATAACCATATCTAGCATCTCATGTATATTCATATACATCTAAAACATTATACTTTGAATAGTTTAAATCACTCCTACAAATTTTAAAATAGCAGAAAAAAAAAATCCAAATGACCCAAAGTTATTTGAATATTTATTAGTCTTAATCAGTTTGACAATGAGATGAATAAGGATAAATTAAAACACGATCTAACAACCAGAATTTGAATCATTTTCATATTTTAATACTGTCCAGATACCCAAAGCTTATTTAACAATTAATTTGACTTTAGTTTTCAGATCCTGTAAATAAATAAGTTCATAATGTTAATAGTCAACACATTAATATCGTAGCACTACAACTAATCGAAGTCCAAGTCCTTTAAGAGAATTTTTATTTAAGCATATTTAATACACTTGATGTCTTTAACAATTTGGAGAATGAATATGACTATTTGACTTATAATGTCAGTGTAGAAAATTTGAAAGGTTTCAGTCATTAAATTTCTTTGCAGTACACAAAGAGAAGTACAGAGAGTGTTAAGGTTAGACTTTATTCAGAATCCCCACAAATTAATTTTCCACCATATTTTTGCAACAACGTGTGAAGAACTAGGTTGGCAACCTAAAAAGTTCTCCTGATCCACTAGTTTAGGTAAGCAGAGGGGCATGTCTGCAAAAGTAATTGCCCAACAGCAAATCTGTACAATGGAGTCTGATTATGATAGCAGAATAAATGATACCTTTTTCATTCTGCTCTAGAGAATTTGCAAAAGACCAACAGTGTTTTATTTATTGAGAGGTACGAAAGTACTTTCATGTTTATTCTAAATTTCATAAAGAATAATAAACACATAAATAAAGCCAAGAAAATGCTGAAAAGAAAATAAAGGGTGATGATATGATGGTGGAATCTAAGCCTATTTATTTAGAAAGAATGTTATTTTTTAAATAATTTAAAATATATATCTTATGAGTAACTTTAGTATAATTGCCTTTGTCCTTACCATTTTGAAGCATTTTTCTCTGTAAACCAATTGTTGCCAGAAAATCAATATGAGATAAAAGCTCTTATTCTATGGAATTTACCCATCAATATAAACTATACCAGGAAAAAAAAGAAGCATTTCTACAGGGCCAAAAAGTGGTAAACATTTTAAATTATATCATGTAGTTGTTATATCTCTAAAGTTTATACATTTTAAAATGAAATTTAAAGGTTTGAGAGGTGAATAATAAGCATAAATATAAGAATAATTGGATGCAATCAGCAGAAAAAGTTAAAAAAATAAGGAAATACATTTTATAAAATATTCATTTATTCCATTAATATGACTAATGCATATTCAGTTTTATACATTTAAGCAATAAGTAAATTTAAATATACCCATATCTCTATGATCAAAGTTCATATATAGACATATATGTGTATATATGTGTGTAATATATATATTGTACACACAGATAAGTTTGCTGACCTCATATTTAATAAGCTTTCTGTCAAATACTATAAGGTTAATATTTCTAAGTATAATTTTGTTTGCTTCCTCTGAAGGAAGAGAGAGGAAATGCACTGAGGACACCTGCCAGAGAGTTATGAGATCTGTGGGTCATATGATTAGAATCAAGTAACTAAGTAGTGGGGACATGAGGAAGAGGTGAGTGATAGTAAAAAGATAATAAGTCAATGGGTTAAACAGCCTGGTGGTGGATATTTTGCAATGGAAAAACTAAAGGATAGAAACCACAAATAAAAAAGGTAATGCCCCCTCCAAAAACATAATTTTTGGGATGGATGTAACTGTTACAAATGGAAAAGCTCATGGGATGATATTGACATTTATGACTGCAGTGACATGAAAGATAAGGTCATTTAATAGGAGTTGTTTATTGAATGTGGATCGGGAGATATGAAAGTGGAAACAGAATGTCAAATAGTACATTATATCAATTATTATAAACATATTGTTATTATTAATTATTTCTCCTATGTGATGAGATCTATAATGTAGGGGAAATACTCTAGAAAATTGCTCCCTACCATAACGAGATTATATCTTTAACCTCATTTACCACAGTTGACCAACTGTGGTATAAGCATATTATAAGCATTTTGGATTTAATGTAAGAAATGATATTGTCATACTTGGTGTAATTTGGATACTCAAGAACAGTACAGGAATGCAATAGCTTAGTAGTGGCCTTTGTTAGCTTGTGGTTCAAGTCTGACAGTGCAAAGAAGCAGAAAGAGAAGAGCTGGATACGGTCCCAAATTCTTCCTGTTACATTTTAAAATGCAAATCTAATTTCACAAGGGATTTTTTAAAAATTAAATGATCACAAAGTTTATTTTATTCACTTTCTATCCAATAATTAGGCCTGCATTATTATGTCTCTAATGATACATATATATAGTCATGTTTTTTTTCCTTTTGTGAAGTGAATATACACTCACCTGATTTGTTAAGATCAAATCACAAACATGGTTTTGCATTCATCAATTATACATTTACATTAGAAAAAATATGCAAACAACTTTATGGTTTTGAGAAATACAGTCAAGAAATAAAGAATGGCAGTATGACTGTAAAAGGCACATGGAGAAAGTTGATGTCTGAAGGATGGCAAAAATAGCAATAGGAAGAGTCAAAGTGAAAGAATACCACACAAAGAGTAATACCTTTCTACATTAGGATGAGATGGGCTTGCTGATGGTACAGAAAAAGGGTGATGCGGTTCAAGTGTAGTAGGAAAGGATGATGTTGGACAGAGTGAAGGGGAAGAAATGGGGGAGACTCTTGTGGGAAGTATTGCAGGGAGTATGGGTTCCCTTATAAGTGAACCTGAAATTACTGAGGTGTTTTAATTTTAAAGGGAGATAAAATGACTCAGAAACTTTTTAAAAGACAATTCTTATTGCATGTGATACATCATTTAAATGATCAGATTTATTTAATGGTTTTTAGTCTTTGAAGCAGAAGATAATAATGGTTAGTTCTTGGGACATAGCAATGGAGATGAAAATTAAAAACAGTCAGCCTCTACCTGAATACTCTGAGAAACAGTTATTCCAGAGTTTTCCTGTTCAATTCAAGACAGTGGGTTGTTAAAAGGCTTCCTGGAAGATGAGTCAGTATTTTGCTTTACAATAACTCCCTCAAAATCTCAGTGAGGAAAGCAGCAAACTTATTTTGTATTTATTTTTGTATGTAGATCAGCAGTGGCTAGACTACATATGAATAAACTAGATCATAGGTTTTGGGGTAGGATCAAGTTTCCTCAGTGTGTATTTTCCAGTCATTTGGAACCAGGGTTACTCAAGATATGTTCTTCCAAAAAAGTGCCTAAGGCCAAAGCAAACTATACAAAAATGTTTGAATCTCCCCTTGGAAGTTGTGTCCTGTTCCTTCCAACCACACATTTTACAAAGCAGATCAGAAGGGCACACCCAACATAATGTGGCAAAGAAATGCACCCTCTACTTTAAATGGAAGGGCTTATGGTGGACGTTTGACTAGGGAATGGAGCTATAATTCTAATACAGACAGAAAGTAAAGAATTGGAAGCTGCACTCCAACCCGCCATATCCAGTAGCTATAACATTTATGTAATAGCTTCACAATTTCTTCTGCAACTATACCAAAAAAAAAAAACAAACAAACGACAACAACAAAACCTTTTCTATAATACAATAGATGTTTATTCATACACAAATCTCACGTATTTTGCAAGAAAGAACTGTGTACTTAACCAATCTTCTGATGTTAGAATAATATTCAACTACTTGATATTCTGTCCCTGATTGTCCTTTCAAGTCTTATCTTTTGCAATGCCCAGACTTTTGTCCAATTCTTCAATCACTCAGATTCATGATTCTTTAAATATACCATGAACTTTCAACTTGCCATACATTTATTCTAGCTATTACTTTTAGCTAAAATATTCCACCTCCATCATGTCATCCTGATAAAATCCTTTTTCTTTTTTTCAATAGCACCTTCAAATGTCAAATCTACTCTAAAGCCTCCTATAATCCTGAAGGCAGGATTAATAGCTTCATCTCTCTGTTATTGTATTCTTTTAATGCCATTTGTGATGTAGTCAACAGAGAGAGAATGATTTTTCTCTCTTGGTTTGTCAACTGCCCAAAATGCAAACATTTCTTCCCATGTATGGCATTAAAAAGGATACAACCCTCAGCACACTATCATTTAGTATTCACTGAAGGAAACAGAAATAGTGCTAGTATTTCAGACAGAAAATGGCTTCATAGAGAAAATTATATGCTTAAAATGTGTTAGAAATGCTGGAGGAGCATGACTGATTTTAGATGCAGGCACAATTCCCAGAACATCATAGAACTAGCCTGCCAGGGCTCTAATCCTTCTTCCCTATGAGGAGAGAAGGGAAGCAAGAAGCTGCTATAGAGTCATGGTTTAAGAACCAGCTCCTCTAGCTGGAGTTCAAGGATCACGCAGAGAGGGGGTGAGCAGCTATCAACTGTTCCCTGCACACCCGCACACTGGAGCTTGGATATAGGGATGCTGCTGCTGAAAGATCCACCTCTTTGTAAACTGGCTTGGCAGTGGAAAACTTCAAAAGGCAGCAAGACTTGTTGCTTTCATGTAAATTCTAACATTTGAGCCTCACATCAGTGCATTTAGTTTTAAAAGCCAATTTACAGTCCCCTAGCTAATCACAAGGGGGTCAGAAAAATGTAGTTTTTAACTGTGGGATTTGATGCTGAAAGCCAAATACACCTTTTACCTGATAGCTCATTCCACTCCTTTTAAGAGTAACTGATCAAATAGATGAGCTAGTTCAAATCTAACAAACACAGGTCCACGTTCATCTATATGTATAGACTTAAGGTATTGAAAGTTGGAAAATAAAATGTACTGTTTTGTGCTGAGTCTTTTTCATTTGACAGAATCTGAGGCAGCAACTCTAAATATCTCTATACACATAGCTCTTTCCTTTATTGAACTCCAAGTTCTGGTTCAAAGGAGAGCGATTTAGAAGTAAAGCCTTTTTTTTTTTTTTTGCCTCAAATCTAAGCAGTTTACAAGACCTTGTCTTTATGGGGAAAAAGAAGTCAATCAAAACCAAAACAACACAGTCAAAAGGAATGGAGTAGCATTATATTTTGTTCTCTAATTCCACGAATTATAAGTACAGAAGTCAGTCCCCATGGCAATCTCATGATTTCTTGCAGTAAAGAGTATTCATAGGATGTTCTTAGTCTTTCAAATGTTTGATTAAATGTAATTGAATATGATGCTCATTTAATATCCTTTAATATAGTAAAGAGACAACATACTATGTCAATAGTATAGTTGTTAATAATCAGATAGTTATATGTTCAAATTTGTTGTTAGCATTTTTCACTTGGCTTTAGCTCTTACCAAATCTATGACCATGTTATAGTATCTTCAACATTCTATAGCTCTGTTTTTTAATCTTTTAACAAGATATTGTATTACCTTTCCTGTGGGGCATATGCAAAATGTAAATTGAATATTGCTTATGAGTAAATGTGTCTATGAGTAGACAAATAATGAAAGCTAATTGTTGTTGGTGTTACTTGTTATTTTTTTTTCTTTTCTTTTCTTCCTTGTCTCCTCTCTCCTTGAAATTCTTGTCACTAACCTTAGAACAATATCAGTGCATTATATTTTACTCTCAAAGTCTGATGCCCAGAATAGAACACAATGTTTACTTAACACATGGATCGAGAGGTCACCACAACACTTCTACTTAAATGAACCAGACTTTGTTAGATTACTTGAAAACTAATGCTATTGATTTATATTGCATTTAAACAACTCCTTAGATTTTGTTCATACAGGCAGTTGTAGAAGCATATCTATATTGCAATCAAGTATATGGTAATCTCTGTTGTTTCATTTATCCAATTTGACCTATTGACTCTGCAAGTCCAGCTTTTCTTTTATGTTGATTTTCTAACTTCTATACACTTGTGATATGTAAAGTTTCACTTCATTATTTAAAACCACTTTTAAACACAGATACTTGCTTATTCACAATATATATAAAAAGTGTCCATTAGAAAAAAAATTTGTAGCAAGGACAGATTGTTGATTAACATCAACCTTATTAGTACTGATTTATCTATTTTATCAAATCATTAATGTCCTTGATTGTTCACTCAGCTCACATTCATTAGTCTGTTTCACAAGGATGGCAAAATACATTTGGACAGATAATTTGAATAAATAAAGATGCAATTGAGATTATAAAGTGCAGTTATCCTGTTTGAAGGGGGGGAGAAGCTATAATGTCATAGGATATTAATTTTAATTTGTTTTTTCATTTCTTATATTTTTGATATAGTAGATGATAGCTCTTTAGGAGTCAACTATGGTGGTATAGTAATCACAATTATCCCTTTGATACATATTATGCTTCTAGAATTGAATTATTTGGTTGTAATTTTTTGAGCAAAGAATAATCCTTACACTCTTTTGATGTTATTCAGACTATTATCAACTAGCTGGGACCTATTCTTTCATTAGTTATCATTATTTTAAAAATAATTATCTATATAAAACTTTGATGAGCTCAAACTCTATGCTTGGATTTTTAATGTTAGATAAAAAAATATATATGCCAAAAGTGCTTTGCTATCGATTCTTAATCTTACATAATAGGTTTGAGAAAATCAGTAATAATTTAAAGCAAAGTATGAATATCCTAATCATTTTTAAATTAACCTAATTTTCTACTAGAGCAGGTTTAGTTCACTCATCAAACTCAGACTTCACAAAGTATATCTGATGAACTGAGGAAACTGGTTAATCATGAGTCATACATTTCTGTAACATAATTAAGAGTTTGAAGTTCTGTATGCTGGAAGAAGAATGAGAAATATGTTTTTACATTTGTCCTATCTCAAACCCAGCCTTGGGGCTCATAACTTAGAGAAAGAGAATGGTTGGGAGAATTCGAAGTAGCTTTCTCATATTCTACCCTTCGAATTGATCAGTTTCTTGATATATAATGTAGTATGTTAGCTGGTGTACTTTTAACAGGTCCAGCAGTGCTTAAACATATTGACATATATAAAAAATATGCAGTGACAATCTTGATACGTTTAAAGGTTTTAGAATGTGTGCATGGAGAGGCACCACTGTTGAACTGACATTTGTGTTAACAAAATTGACAAAACTTAAAAAAAGGATTGATGACTTTTTAGGCAGCCAGCTGAAATGAATGAAAAAAGCAAGAGATTAAGACTACATTCTATGCTAAACGATGCTAGCATTGTAACCATGAATGTTATTTGTATGTACACAATATTTGAGAATGTTCAGAAATAATTATTAAAATTTTGTGGGTATCTGAAGATAATGCATATGCAGCTGCAGTGAGAAACTAGCAACATTTTGACTACCACTGTTAGCAGGATGTATTATTTATTCACAGACATCCAAGGCAGAAGAAACTAAGCTTCTATTTTAAATTGTTATTTACTCTAAAATAAAGTTGCTATGTTCTTTTTCCTTTAGGTTATACCTTCTGTTCCAACCTCTGTTTCCCTAAAAAATAATGCATTTTGAATAAATGAAAAACAGGTTGACACACATTTTTTATACCCTACAGGACAGGGGTCATATTTTATTCACTTTTATTTTAGCATTCAACATATTGCAGACTATACATGTGCTCAGTAACACTTTTTTATTGTAAATATTGATTTTATGACAATGTTGTTAAATACTTAAGCTACTGTGCTTATGTTAAATTTCAAGAACTACTTACTACAGTAAACTAGTGCATCTTTTCTCTGAGTCTACTTTGGAATAGGCCACTTTGAAATATTAGAAAGACAACTTTATAGGCAACAAAAAGGCAGAAATGTAAGTTTCTTCAGGCAGAATCTGACATGTTTTATCACATTGCACCCTTTGGATTGCTCCCACCATAAAACATCATATTTTAGAGATAATAAATGCTAATAACATTGCAGAAACATTGTATTTTAGAGAAAACAAATGTATTGAGTCAAAAATTATTTAAAAGTGAATCAATTGAAAGTGACTTGTCAGTAATACACTGCTCAAATTTGAACTTGGAGATTTATACTTTATAAAATTGTTATAACTTATAAAAATAATGACTCTATGATTAAAAATATAATTTTTGGAGAAATTATTGTAGACAAATAAAAGCTGAAGACTTTCTGTTTTGCTAAGCAATTTTTAATATTGCTGGATATGTCAGTATTGAAAACAGGTTGCCTCCTTCTGGTAAAAGTTCTGATATACTGGGTCAATCCTACAACCTTTCTCTAGATGTCTAGAAATAGATAATTATTTATGTTCATACCCATATTTCTCCATTGACTTTTTTTCATTACCTTTCCCTATTTGTTCCCAAGACAAAACAAACAACAAGCAAAAGATGCTGCTTCTGATTCCATATTTTTTTTCTTTTCCTAGTTTCTTATTGCATGTTTCTTACTACAGTTTCTTATTTCTAAACTGAGTTTTCCTTATTTGAAAAAAATAAATGTTAAGTCCATATGTAGATTAAAAAACAATAACAACAACACTATAAGTTTTTATTTCTTTTTCAGGATTTTAATGGCTTTGCAAGATAAATGACGCACCAAAAAAAAAAAAATCACTAACATACCAGATAGGTGATGGTTTCTCAAAGTAACTTCTGTTTAAACTAAAGCTTTTTGAAGACTTAATGATCATTTTACATCTTTTTATTATATTGATACACAACTCAGTTATAACAATGGGTTTTAGATAACTTTTTGAAAAATCCAAGTAAATATCTTGGTGAAAAAATAAACAGAAGGAAATATCTCTAGAAGCTATTCTCTCAAGCTAGCAAGATCTAAAAAGAACTTAATGGTCTGACAGTGATTCTAGCTAGTACAATATACTATAAGTAAGGCCACAATGAGGAAAACGGTTTGGAACAGAAAACATGCATTGGAAGTAAACATAACATTTGAGAACATATCCGTCCAGTTTGTAAGGTCTGTCAAGTGTTATATGTAGGTGGATTATGTGTTTACTTGATCCATATTTTCATGTATAATTTCATTCTCTGAAGAGGAGCATACTTTAATTATTAATAGTATTTATCAGATAATACTATAAATGAACCCAAATTTACCTAATTGGATTTTAATATTGCTATTAAAAGTATCTGAAAGATATAGTTTTTCAGAGTAAAAGAACATATATTCGAAAGTAATGTAAATTATGTAATTTTTACAGACTAAGTTGTGATATCAATAGAAAAATAGGATCTTAATTAATGCAAGGAGATGCCATTATGGATGATACTTAAAATAGTAAAGAAATATTAACAGTTTAAATTATGTTAGGGCAGGAACTAATTAAGGGTGACAACAGTAAAATCAACAAAGTAATTTATCCTGTCATTAAAAAAATTAAGAATTGAATTTCATATGTATTTCTCAGTAAAATAGAGTTTATATTTATAAAATATACAACTCTGAAAGTAGATTTTAAATATTTTAAACATTTAAATTTTATTTAAATAGGATCTAATCATTCATATTGACCTAGTTATTTTTTAATATAAATATTAGAAAATTACCACTTTCTAATTTCTTGAAATTATATTCATATAGGCAGAGTCAAATATGTAAGCTATCATTGTTTATATGGCACCTCCAACTAATGCCAGAAGCGATAGTTTAAAGTCTGACTTTTAAAAATGTACTAGGGGAGTAGGGGAAAAGTCATATAAAAATTTCAATCAGGTATAAGCTTTTAGACAAATGATCCTGATATTTTAATTCCATTAAACTTGACCAGTATTGTCTTTCAAATGTGCCATGCTTCAAATGTGACACAGACAAATTCAGAAATTTGAAGAAAGGCAAAATGTCTTTGGTGCCTGGAAATCTAATATGTTAAATGTTTTCCTAACTTGTCATAATTGCAGTGATTAATGACTTAGACTCCTCAATGAAAAACAATAGTGAATGTTTTTAAGAAATGGTAATAATAAAACTAACAGAATACATGTGAAAAGCATTAATTTTCATCTAATTTAATTTTTTTCTTGATTAATGTACAGTTACAATAGGGAACAGAGACCAACATGAACTGAACTAAACTTTAATTTCACATAATTGACAAGTAGTTTTGAAAAGAGGGAATGGATCTGGGACTGGGAAAAGGGTCTAGTAGTATCAAAAAAGTAAAAAATGACTAAGAACTGGAAGCAAGATTTGGTCCATGTGAAACCCATGTTGGTTTGTTAATTGGTGCTTGTTGGATTTAAGCTCCTATCTTCCCAGATACTGAGTGACAGGAGACTTATCTCCAGATAGTGTGTGGAACACAAGAACAGTCTTTTGGATAAACTAGTGCCATTCACAGAAACACGGATTATGCTCAGTGAAAGAAGCTAGAAGGTAAAAGAAAACAACAACAACAAAAAAAACACAAAAATAAACAGACAACTACAAATCAGAAACATTCTTCAGGGAAGAGGGAGGGATTAGGATCAAGGCAAGGACAGGAAGAGCACAAGGTACTATGGTGATGGTACACAAGTGAATTGGTGGAAATTCTGTGGGTACTACACCTAGAAAAGAAAGCAAACATTGTAAGAAAAAAATAAATTTTAAAAAAAGAAGAAAATAAAGAATAGTCTTTTGTTAATCTTGACTGTTCTTAAGCACTTAAGAGGAGTTAGCACTTTGATATGTAGCTATTAGAAATTAGATTGGTGTAGTGTAAGTCATTAAAGGCTGAGATGAAAGCCTTGTCAAGAAGCGGAGACTTCAGAGATGCTGCTAGCATTTGTTCAAGAAGTCTTATAACCCTCCAGGAAGATCATCTGACAATCATTTACATTTTCTTTGTCTGTGACCTATGAATTGCACAGGGTTCCATGCTCAGAAACACCCTGAACTTGGTTAGTGTTCTTCTGTGCTATTTTGACATTCTTAATATTTTTTTTAAAAGAGGCCCCTATGATTATTTTGTATTAGTTACCATAAATTGTATAGCCATTGTTGGGCCATGAAGCAGAAGTTTGCATCTCCACTGAAGAAAATTTTGATTTCTGTTACTACCTTCAGAGGTCATTTGTCATAGCTTTGCCCCAACATTTCCCTGATGTCATGGTGAAGTGTTTTGATAGACAGAGACTAGAGAATGGAATGGTGGTTACATTTTCCCATATTGCAGAAGGAATGATTTCCAAAGAACACCAGCAGAATATTCTTTGATCCACAACAAGACATGTTTTCTGTGTCTAAGGCTTGGTAACAAACTTCTTTTCTTCTTTTTTTCCCTTTCCTGTCTTCCTCTAGAATTGGACTCTGTCCCTATGGCCTGCAATAGAACATTTGACTTTGAGCTACTTTGTTAAGGTATCCAAGCTAGGATATATTAGAACAGTAAAATGCCTAAATAATGTTTATACTGTTTACATGAAATAGTTAAGCATTAATAAAAATAAGTAATGATAAAGGAATGATTTCTCATTATATCTCTATTACTATTATATATAGGTTAATTGAGAATGCACATTTTTTATCAATATCAGCTCCTTTCAAAGACGTTAATTTTGGACATATTGTCCCTGATACATCTAAATATTCAAATCAATTATAAATATAAATAAAATTAATTCTGTTGATTAATTTTAATAAATTTACATATATTATATTACATTTAATATCTTTAAAATAGTAAATTCCTTTACAATTTAGATATGTATAAAAAATTCCACTAATGTTGTAAATTTTATTATGTGAAGTGTAAATAATTTACACTTTAAAAGTGTAGATTATTTTATAAAATGAAATGCATCTTTCTGGAAAAAAATATAATAGAGAAATCTTTATTTGAACCAATGTGAAAGATATTAAAATAATCAATTTAAATTTTGAACTAAAGTATTTAAAACTAATATGTGTACGATTTTGAGGTAACATTGGTTTATAACCTTTTATGGTTTAGAGGATAAGTTCGTATGTTTTTTGATATACGTTACCACACACACTCACCATTAAGGTATCCATAGACTTCCACCATATTTTTTGGTTAGTCTTAATTGTTTTGGTGCCTAGAGGCAGATTAATATGACGTATATATTTTACATGAAATACTTTTGGTCAAAAGCAAATGGATGGATAAAAACAAATAATAAAACTATGTGATGAGCTCGTGGTAACACTGTCCCAACCTTAATCTCAGAAATATCCTGCTAGAGCATAATGTTTTTAGTATTTTACCTCTATTCTGATCCTCTGATCCTCTTGCGCAAGACCATCCCTGTTGTACCAATTTTAATTTCTAAGCATATAATTCATCCAGCATTTGGAATGGAAATTAAACAAAAGACAATATTTTAAAAGTTTCTGCACATTATCTCTTTACGTTCTCAGTGTTTCCCATATAATAAATTGCTAAATTTGTAAGATTTGATCTTGCATAAAACAGCCATTTTCTACATCTTTTTCTCTCAACTCTGGTGTGCCAAGAAAGCCTGATGTGTCTCAACAGATTTAAGATTAACATATTTGATTTGTTTTGTTCTAAGTTTGTCACCATAAATGGACATGGCATATAAATCTGGAGTAATGGACTCTAACATCAATAAACTCTATGTAGGTTTCGGTTTTTGTGAAGATTTTTTTATTTATGCATACAAGAACTGGGGTATAGACTAGAGGTGTGGGGCAGGGGGTTGGTGAGAGGATTCACAAGAGACAGTGGAGAACACAACAGGCAGATTGACTGAAATACACTGCTGAGGAGAGCAGTAGGCACAACAGAAGAGGTCTGCCTCTCCATGTGGGTCACCTTCCTGGCCATGCTGCAGTGGCTGTGGATAGCTTCATAGTGCTGCAACTTAATCCTTTGTACCACCAGGGAGGCTCCTATGTAGGTTTCAACTTGGTCAAATTCTTCAACTTCTGTTGACTTTGTTTCTCAGATTTAAATCACGGTTATCCTACTATTATGACACAATTTTGTAATTGCCATGATAAAAATCCCAGATAAAGAGAATGTGTTCTTTAATAAAAGATATCATAAGTACATAGAATTTTTAAAAATAAATAAAAAAATTAACAAAAGCCAAGTTTTATCTGGGGTCACTGAAGTATAATTCTCAAATAATTTGACTAAAACCTTCTGCTTAATACATTGTATTTAGTGAAACATATTTCTCCGGGTATTTTGTGTAAAATATCTTACAAATAAGTGGACACTTGCATGGTGATAAAGGACTGAAAATGAAGGGATTACAGAAGTTGCTTTCAATGACTTTAGGCGTCACAATATTAAGAAAGGTTATTCTCAGCAGAATATTTAAAAGAAACAAGCAAACCTTCATGTCTGTAAGCATATGCTTCCAATTGACTAATCTACCAGAACTCTTATTTCAAGTGGATTCTAGGAAATCTAAGTCCTACGTTTTATCTCTTAGGTATTACTTAGAAGAAAAATGTACCCAGGACATTCCATGATTTTGATTACTTACATATCACTTGGTCTTTTCTGTTTATATTTATTTCCAAGTAACTACAAATACAGCATTGTCTTGCCTCTCTGGTCAAACACTGGGGTGACTGAAAGAAAAACTATTTGACACCCACAGAATGGGTCACAATGGCTGTGGATATTAATTTGTGAGCATTCATGAAGGTCATAGATAATTTCACATACTATGTCATTTTCTTCTCCAAAACTCCTACTTTTTTTTCCCCACTCTCTTTGTAGTCATCATTTTCATTGAAAGATCCCAGTGTAAGGACAACTTGGTATCACATGATAATAACTTTTACAGTTTCTTTATATTATACAATTATAGGATATAATTTAAATTCCAACATTGACACTGAATACAACAGATTTCCAGAGTTTCATTTCTAATTAACATTATTGTTACTATATTCCTTAAGTTTTAGACTGATTCTATTCTCTAATACTGTACTAGTTGTTCAGGAAAATATTGTAAAAGGTACTTAAGCTATTTGAAGTAGGAAGAGGTTTAAATAAATAGTTCCTTTATACAGAAGTTTGAAATATGGGAAGCAGAGACCATAGAATCTGCTTTCGGGAATACTGGGAACTAAAACAGGCCATCACTAGGGTTCTAATATTCTCAGAAACTACAAAAGTGGCTCTTAAGTGGTATTCAAAAATGATCAGAGAATGGCTTCTCCATACCTCCACCTACCAGATCTTACATATATCATCTATGAGGCTATCTTGTTTATTAAAGAATAAGCAGGTTAAGACTGCTAGCAATGAGGTCTGAACAATGCAATTTCCAGATATCTCTTTCAGGGAGTACAGAGAAAACATAGAATGACAATGATGGATCCAAATATTAGCAAACCATTTGTAACAAACACAATAAATTTAGTCTCTCACCTTCCTTAAAATGTCTTCATTTACCATGACGCAGGAAAACATTTATTTGAAGATTAGTATCCATGCCACCTTATTGGTACTTAACTTCTATTTTAAAAAAAGTCAGGATGAAAATGCTATAAGCATCTTTTTGAAAATTAATATTTTTATTTCATATGCAGTCTTATGAACCAACATTACCTCTACAAAATATAATACAATTTAAAATGTTATAAAAAGATCAGTATCAGGAAAAAAGTCAATTTTTACAAACTTGAAAATGTTGATGTTTGGGAGGTAGTATAATAACTAAATGGATAGTCTGAAAGAAGGAATCATTACCTCACCATGATGGCTATTATTAACCCACTGTGGAAAATAATTACAAACTCAAACTATAAATAAACAATGCTAATTATAACTTCTCCAGAGCAGGGTATAAAAATCAGTACAAAAAATACAAAGTATAAGTGCTTACCTAGTTTGTTGGCTAATGACCCAAATAGTTGTTCTACACACACTGTGTTATGATACTTTTAAAGTCTTAAATAATATATTATGAATATTTTCCATTTAAATAGATATTTTATAATGAAAATATTTTAGATAAAAAAAGTCACTTGATTTTTCACACACTTGTGACAATTGGAATTTTATGACTTTTACTTAGGTGGATGGAGTTAAAATATATGCATATTTGATCAGTAAATAAATCTGATAATTCCATTACAAACAAATATCAAAGGAATTTTTACTGTTTTTTATTTTATATTGACATATCTTCATCATATCTTATACACTGAAGGGAATAAATGGAAAATACAATATATGTTAGCACTTCATAACCTGAATCTAGTAATTAGAAAAAAAATACAGAAATGTACTCAAAATTCTTTTTGATATAAATAACAAGAACTACCCTTAAAGGAACAACAGAAAGACAGTAAATTTATTCTATATTAAAAAAAGTTTAAAACGCTATACGATTAAATGTAAATGAAGATTCTTCAGAAAGTTTTGGACTTTAAAAAAATAAGAAACAAAGAGATTTGATTTATGATGGAAAGAAAAATTTGAATATTATGTCTATATCACAAAGTACTAATATTTATAGAGATAATGGTATAATATGTTCTAGAGATGATTGCCCTTGTTCTTGATATTTCATAACGCACATGCTTAGATATTCTGCTGATAGTTTGGAAAAAGCATGCAGCTGTTTGCTTTATAATCAAATTACAAATTATGTTTTAATACATTACATTTAAAATATTTATGAAATAGAAGTTCAAAATTGTTACAGAGCCAGTGAATGAGAGGGGTCACTATAATTGACAATGCAACTTTGAAAAAAACACACTTGAAGATAATAAATGCATCTTTGAAAAATGTTAATGAACATCATAAATATTTTTCAAAATATATTTCAAATATAATTAGCACAATTGCTGTGAGTTCAGTAAGTCTCCCTGTTGCTTCTGTAGTTGAAATGAAATAAATATGAGAAGAATAAGATATTTATCACATAAAAATATATTCTCTTACATACTATATCTTTGAGTCACAATGCTAAATAACTTTATTAATCACTTCTGTTAGGGGGAAGGGAAGTCCTGAATGGATTACACAGATGGGTAACCCCCACTCCAGACCACCAATATTCCAGAACCACAAATCCAATAATATGATCATCGAAGAATGGATCATTGGTACCTGAGGGTGGAGTTAAGCAGTCAGGGCTGGCTATAAAATCAGGCGAGCCTTGGGCTCTCTCTTCCTTTGGAGCCATCTTCCTCAGTTGTGTTTTATTTAAGACAGGTGTTTTTCAAACAAGAAACATAACTGGGCCCAATTCAGCTTCAGTGTTTTTTTTTTTTCTTTATATGCCTTACGTGTCTGATATTATGGTTATTATTGTTTTATTATTAGTAGTAGTATTACTTATTTGTGCAGGGAGATGGGGGTTGACATTCTTGTTCAACTTTTAACCTCATGTAAATAGAAAGATTATATGGGGGCTTCCCTTGTGGTGCAGTGGTTTGAGCTCTGCACTGTGAAGCATCTGATGCATAGCAGCATGAATTGGAGCCCCTGCAAGGGAAGGGACCCACACGGCAAAGCAGACCTCTCCTGCCTGGCCCACTGCTCCTCTCAGTAGATCTGCTTGTGCTTCTCCCCACTCTGTCTCTGGTGAAACCTCTCTCTTCCCGCAACTCTGGCCTGTACCCCAGCTCTTGTAAGCATAAATAAATAAATCTTAAAAAAAAATTATATGGGTCACATTTTTAGATGATTTACCATATATGTATAGTAAATTATATTATTATGGTTAAGAGTGAATACAGAATTGAACTCCTATTATATTCATTACACTTTCCAGCTAATGACTTGTTAATTTGTAAATCTCCTTTCCAATTGAATGCTGTGTCTTTTGTCTGTGAATATGAAACATCCTGTGACATGCCTTTAGGAAAAAACATAAACATAAAAAGATCAAGAAAGGCAGCATTTTAGTAGAAAGAATAGGCCAGAAAAATACCATGACACCAGTTTGTTAAAATTTTTATAAAGAGTGATATGGAACAGTTACTGAGGTCAAAAAGAGATTGACAGATTAAGGAGCTCTGATTTAAGGACAAAGTTTCTAATAGGGCAGGTACATTTCATAATCCTTACTGTATGTCAGAAGGCTTATGATTTAAACATTCTTCTGCTAAATTTCCTTTGGAATATCAGAATTATTTAGTCATCAAAATAAGTGATGAATGCCTGCTTATATACCTTTAGTAAATTTCTGTGATGTAATCAACATTTTTCTTTTATTGGAACCACATCAAAACTTATCATCCACCAATACCAATTTTCACTATTTTTCTTTTGTAGTACATAAATTGAGATATTAATGATTTGTTCTACAGAAGTAGACTGAGATTGAATAAGAAAAAACTATTTCCCTTCTCATCCTTGTCATTCTACTACATATCTCCAATTTCAGGAACTGTAAAACATTTGTAATTTCCTTGACTATTATCTTTACTTGTCAGGTAGATCTTTACATTTGGCAAATAGATCCAATAATCACATGCAAAACTTGGAACACATTGAAAAAATGTTAATCAAATATTTTTACAAGTTTTGTTGGCTAATTATACAATCAGAAAATTCATGGCTCATTTTCATCCTCAGTTTTACAAAAGGGAGAAAACTGAGAAGGGTAGAAATGGTGCAATGGTAACTAAAGACAGTGCTCTCAGCTCTGTTGGATCTTTGCACATAAAGTGTTTGTGGTAGACAACTGTTCACTAATGAAGAGTGTCTGGTCCAAGAATTTATTCATTTTAAAGGATACACAATTTCTGAGAAAAAAGATTTGTCACACTTCATTAAAAATATGCACTGTTAATATAACTTGCAATGAGCAACAATGAACATTGCTCTTGGCAGAGTTCACAATTAATTAACAAAAATTTCCATCTCTCTGCTCATAATTGTGCTTGTACAAAATAGTTTCTACTGACTTTGGAAGATTTTTCAGCTCCCAAGATTTTTGAAAAGCAAGGCAAAATATCTAACTCATCAAAGAAAAGAGCAAGCTAAAATTTAGAATGTGTTTCTTATTAACTTCTACTGTGGAATGAAACAGATGGTTGGAAAATTAAGGCCTTATTCATATCTGTTCGCTAGAAGAGCTAAAAGCAAATTTGAGTAAATCTACTAGCATCCATGTCCTTCATGTAATAACAGCTTTAGGAGATTGATTAAGAGTACCTGAGGGAGGTAAACCAAAGATCCTTGTGACTTTTATTTATTGTACAAGAGAGAATGACCACAGATGGGAAAAAAAGAGAAAGAAATGTCTTTCCTGCAGTATAAATAATGAAAAGTCAGAGAAATTTATTAATCTTCCACAAAACCAGTATCTAGCACTTAAATTTGATCAATGTGGATTTCCTAAAAAAGGAAATAAACTGTTCCCTTAATGAAAGTGTTCATATACACACTTGCATGCTTGCAAACATACACACAGACATCCATGTATACACACATACAACCTAGCAAAATCAAAAGCTTCCCATTTATATTCAAAAATCCAAGTTCTTATAAAATTTGTTTTTGTTGAAGTAACAAAGCTTAAATAAATTATTGTACTTAAAAAGATTGAAAATATATACACATGGTACAAAAAGAACACATATCTTTTTAGAGCTATCATATGGAATAATTTTACACTCCAGTTCTCATATAGAGGCATGACAAACAATTATTCATTCAGTTTTAAGTCAACATATCTTATCTTGTGTTCCCAATGTATCCAGTTTATAGAGTTTTTAACTCAGATTTTTTTAATTAAAAATTCTTTATTTTTTTAAAGATTTATTTTATGTATTTATGCATTCAAGAGCTGGGGTGTAAGTCAGAGGTGTAGGGTGGGTGAGAGTATTCATCAAAGACGAAGTGGAGAGCAGAACAGGTAGATTTACTGAAATACACTACTGAGGAGAACAGTGGGCAAGATGGGAGACATCAGCCGCTTCATGTGGATTAGCTCCCTGGTCAGGGATCAAACTCTTGCTACAAAAGCTATTGATAGATTCATAGTGCTGAGACTTAACCCTCTGTTCCACCAGGGAGACCCAAAAAATTCTTTATTTTTTTTTTTTATTTCTGGAACCACTATCACAATTTACAGAGCAATATATGTGATATATATGTGAAAAGGAAAAAAAAATACAACAGATATAAGACCATCAGGATATACCTCTAATTGACTCTACATTGCATTAATTAATAGCTGAACTTTTTGCAAACTATAGCTATGACAGTGCTGAACATGAAGAGTTTCTGTTTAAGCTGCATTAAATTTTCTGATTATAAATCATTGTTCCTACTGTGGCATACTTTTACAATTCCTCTAATGGAGACTGTCTCAAAGTAACCTTAGCTTTCCTGTGAATACCTCTCTCTCCTCTAACAACTGTAGCCTTTCTCTGCTGAATTTTGAGAACTCTCTGCTACCACTTCTATCACCATATCTATAACCATCACTATATAGATTAACTAAGCTTCTTCAAGCAAATTTGTCCCCCTACTTGGGCCCATAATTTGATGGTATTATCCACTATAATTTCCAAAATCACTATAATTGCCACCACCACCATAGTTACCCCTGAAAAATTTTTTTCTTCATTATAACAATCATCTCCTCCACCACCACTACTACCACCATATCCAGTACCTTGATTTCCATATTATGATCAATCACTATGATAACCTCCTCTGTTACTATAATTATAGTTGATACTATCACCTTCAAATGTTTCACATCTACCACCATCTCCTCCATAACTGTATCTGTTTCCATTATTTCTACTACCAGAAATTCCTCTTCCACCAGTTTCCACCATAGCCAAAGCTTGTCCTTTGGTACCACCAACAACAAATTTCCCTCCATGAACCATAAAGTTGCCATATCTAGCTTTATGACCTGTTTGTGATACAACAGACTGAATTGTTATTTATAAAGCTACTTTTCACTTCACAGTTATGCCCAATAACAGTGTGCATTTCTGAAAAACAGTCTTATCAACAGCATCATGATCATCAAAAGTCACAAAAGAAAATTCTCTTTTTCCAGTCTGCCTGTGTTTCATAAATCTTTTCATAACTTTCAGAGTAGTGTCTCTAATTTTATTCTTCTGTATAGCTTTAATATCACAAACCTATTAAGTGGGTACTGGTATTCACAGAATATTCTCTAGAAACAACTCTCTTTGATTCCATTACACACCCATCAAACTTGTGTGGTAGAGCACACATCAAACTGTATCCGCCTCTACAACAAAATAGTAAGTCAAAAATCAAAGCCCCTGAAACATTTTGTTTGGAATTCCTTCAGCACTACTGTACAATCTGTAAGTGTGCCCCGTTTCAAAATGTTTTTGTAAACTTGATCTGTACTTTCAAAGCTCAGACCACCAATGAACAGTTTTCTCAACTTTCTACACACCTGTTTACTTTGGGTCATGGCCCTCCATTTTGAGACTGGATTTGCCTCTTCCAAATCCTGAGTAAGATGAGAAACTCAAATAATTTAGACATTGCCTTCCCAAGAGTATGGTAAGATATTGGTATTACTTAAATTATGAAGCAATTTCATATTCCACTGTTCCATCTAAATCTTAAATAAGATAAAAATTTTTTAGATTGTATTATTTTTTATGCATGTAACATTTGTTTGCAATGTGTATGCTTAAGGGGTATATTTTCATATCTCTTCAAATGTATGTTACCGTACTACACACACCACTAAAATTCCCACTATCTTGATTACTGTTACTTCAAAACCACTCTAGTTAGAAGGTTCATCACCACATAAATCACATCTGTTTGAAGACTTTCAGTACAATGTTGAAAAGTAGTGGTGAAAGTGGCTATCAAACTAAAATGCTTCTCTTCTTTGCACTGAAAGAAACTGTCATTAAAATTAAAAGACACTTTACTAATGGGAAAAAATATTTCCACATCATGCACTGAATAAGGAGCTAATACCCAAGGTCCACAAATAACTCATGCACTCAACAAAAAGAAAAATAATTTATCCAATTAAAAAAAAGGCAGCATTGCTAAATAGATATTTATGTGTGTGCTAACTTACATCTGAAGAGCTGTGAACTCTATAGATCAAACGTGGGAATCATATACATAGGTTGTAAACCTATGTTACCTCAATAAAAATAATAAAGCTGAAAATATTAAAAAATATTAACATATTATTTGAGATATCTTCAACAAGTGAAAAGTGAAATAAAAATCTCTAATAACTTGGTAGTAAAATCCCAACTGTTAATGATGCTGAGATTTATGTTTCCATTAATAATTGAAGAAAATGCTAAATTGTAGTTAGACCTAATTGAAAAGAATGATGTAATCTTTTACATTCATGTTCACAGAACTCTTAAGTTCTCATCTGTTGGTCCCAAGTTAAGAATTTGCTCTTTATATTACCCAAGCATTTACAAAAAGCAGGAATCATCAAAAACCTACAAAATGCAGGAATTAACAAATAACCCTTGCTACTTCATCTTGCTACTCTGCAACTATTACCTGAGACAACATCTTACAAAGCTGAGCTTTCTGTGTAACCAGAGACAAAAGGAAATTTCAGTGAAGACAAAAGCAATATATGTCACTATATAATTTTACTATGATATTTCTCATTTACTTAAGATTCAGGCAAACTTCTCCCCTCAAAAAATAAAAAATAAAAATTGAGGCCTCCCTGGTTGCACAATGGGTTAGGTCTTAGTACTATGATGCTATGAGCAGCCGCTGCATAATTGTAACAGGTGGTCCCCAGAAAAAGGGGAAGTTCCAGGATCCCTGCCTCACCCTAAGTAGGGTGGAGCTCAACAGGGATAAGAAGATGCTGATGAGGAGATTGGAGAAGGAAGGAAGGAAGGAAGGAAGGAAGGAAGGAAGGAAGGAAGGAAGGAAGGAAGGAAGGAAG